>BSBM01000602.1:19772500-20028433 GCA_027924585.1 Larix kaempferi
GTTAATTTAATTGTATCATCATGTGCATTGAACAAATTCATTAACACCAGTGGAGCTCTATAATAAAATATTTTATTAGAAGAATGCAATGAACAATCCAGTATTGAAACTATTAACAAAAAATGCTCCAAAGAAATAATGCAAAATGATATTCCTGTTAAGAATTGTAATCTCAATGGTCTTGTGTTGGTTAATTAGTTGAGTTATTAGTTAATTCTAGTTTGACTAGGACACTTGGTTGTCCCATAGTATTTCCTGTCCCAGAGTATTGGACATTAGTATTGATGTGATGTAATCCTATATAAGCTTGAAGTTAATAATCAGAAGGAAATGAATATGCCCACTTGTGTTCCATATTTTTTGTCTTCATATTTTAACATGGTATTAGAGCATATAGCCTGATCCATACTTGTACTTGGGGTAAGCCTTTTCACATAGTGGAAAGCACACACACATAGATCGTTTGGACCACAATAGCGTGGAGGAGCATCTTCACAGCTTTGGGGCTGCATCAAATATTTTTTTAATTTTTTCGTTGAAAGCGTCGATGCACCTATGCCTTTCGGGAACTGCGGCGCAACGCACCTATTGCACAGAAGAAACACGTTTCCGACGCACTCTCTGCACAGATGAAGCGTGTCGCTGACGCACTTGTTGTTAAGGAAAAGTGTGGCGAACATTGTTCACTTGCACGTATTTTGTCTGATGCACCCTTTGACGCACTGTGTCAAATATACGAGTTGTGACACTCTGTTTAAAGACAGTCATACAGAATGGAAAGTACCAACATGAAGCAGATCTCGGGACCAATGTTGACCAACACCAACTATGATTTTTGGTCAATCAAGATGCACATGTTTCTCCAACTCAGCAAATGATGGGATATGGTTGAAAACCAGTTCAAAGAAATCGATGCCACCGATGTGGCTGATATGTCTAATGATAACAAGAAAGCCCTTGAAGACAACCGAGATCAAAATCTCACGGAAAAATGGTTTATTCGGAGCTGCATTGAGGAGTCCATATTTCCATGGATCTTAGGAGCTAACACTACATATCAAGCATGGAATCTCCTTGCATCTGCATACAAAGGTACCAACGGAGTCAAAACGATAAGACTCCAAAACCTTTGACTTCAGTTTGAAAGTCTTCAAATGAAGGACAGTGAAACTGTAGATCAGTTCATGACTAGGGTTTCAGGTATTGTGACTCAATTCCAAATCTATGGTGAGGCTTTGGAACAAAAGGTTGTTGTCCAAAAGGTCCTCAGATGTCTCACTAAGAATCTTGTTATGGTTGCTATTGCTATAGAAGAATCTAAAGATGTGTCTAAATTTACCCTAGAAGCGTTAACAAGGTCCCTTCTATCCCACGAAGCTCAACTCAGTCAAGAAGAAGAGTCTCTATCAAATGCCTTCAGCACTCAGGCCTCATTTAGTAGAGGTCGAGGCAAAGGAGGTAGAGGACGAGGCAAACGAGAAAGAGGTTCTCATTCTACAGAGGATAGAACCACCCATGAGCATTCAGATCACTGTGATCACTCTCACAACTCTCAGAACCAGAGAGGGAGAGGCAAGAAATGGACTATTAGGTTCAACATATAGTGCAACTACTGCAAGAAGTATGGCCACTATGAACGTGACTGTAGAAAGAATCAAGCAGATCATAATAGTGGCAGAGCTCATGTCTCCAATGTTGAAGAAAGCTTAGAAGTCATGTTTCTCTCATCCCAAGCAAATGAAGAAGAATATCATTCAAATGTATGGTTTCTAGATAGTGGCTGCAACAATCATATGATAGGTAACAAATCACTATTTTCTGATCTAGATCCATCTGTTAATTCAAAAATCAAACTTGGTGATCATTATCTTTTTCCTGCTCAAGGCAAAGGAGTTGTTCATGTCCTTACTAAAAAGAATGAGAATAAGCTAATACATGATGTATTCTATGTTCCTAATATGAAAGTCAATCTGATCAGTGTGGTTCAACTGATTTAGAACAAGTATGACGTTAGGTTCATTGATTCATATTTTGTTGTCTATGATAAATCCCCCAGTAGAAGACTCTTAGCAAAAGTAGAAATGACCAAGAATAGAATCTTCCCACTCATTCTGAGAAGTGCTATCCCGTCACATTCATATGCACATATTGTTTCCAGTCACGATGAAACCTAGTTGTGGCACTGTATGTATGGTCATCTACCCTTTCAAAGTCTCAATCATCTGCAAAAACAGTCCATGGTCAAGGGGTTACCAGTTATGAATGAACATTCCAATTCTTGTGAAGACTATTTCTTAGGGAAACACCAAAGGGACAATTTCCCCACTTCTATATCTCGAGCCAAAGAAAACCTTGAGTTAGTTCACATAGACCTATGTGGACCTATGCAAAACCATTCATAGGAGGTAGTCTGTATTTTCTAACATTTATTGATGATTATAGCAGGAAAGTATGGATCTACTTTCTTAGACACAAATAAGATGCCTTCTCCAAATTTAAAGAGTTCAAAGCATTGACTGAAAAGTAGTTAGGTAAATCCATCAAAATACTCATATCAGATGGTGGAGGTGAGTATGACTCACATGATTTTGCATATTTCTGTAAGCAACATGGAATCCATCACCATTTCCCTACCATATATACTCCGCAATAGAATGGGGTTGCTGAACGGAAGAATCAGACCATCATGAACATGCCCCAAAGTATGTTATCATACAAAAAAACTGTCTGATGATTATTGGGATGAAGTTGTTTCATGTTCAGTTTACTTACTGAACAGATCTCCCACAGTAAGTGTGAAAGATAAGATTCTTGAAGAAGCATGGAGTGGCACTAAAATTAGTGTTTCACATCTCAGAGTATTTGGACGTGTGGCATTTGCACACATACCTGATGAATTAAGAAAAAAATATTGACAAGAAAAGTGAAAGGTGTATCTTCACTGGTTATAATGAACATCATAAATCTTACAAACTGTATAATCCCGTCACCAAAAATCTTGTGGTGATCACAGATGTCAAATTCCTTGAAGATAAATGTCGAAGTGATCCTCATAATGATACAACATATATTCAACAGAAGGACAATCCAGTACCACTAGGACCACTCAAAATGCCCATACTGGAGGTACAACAACAACAACAAGAAGAAACACCAACAAACAGTCCACTACAGAACCAAAGAACCAAAAGTTCAAGGGAGTTATATGAGAAAAATCCTATTATTGATGATCAACTACAATATGCTCTATTTTCATGTCAGCCAACATAATTTGATGAAGCAGTAAAAGATGCACAATGGGTACAAGCAATGCATGAAGAAATTGACTCTATAGAAAGGAATCAGACTTGGGATCTTGTTGATCTCCCATCAAACAAAAACAGTATTGGAGTAAAATGGGTCTATAAGACCAAACTAAATGAAAAATCAGAGATAGAGAAGCACAAAGCAAGTTTGGTTGCAAAAGGATTTGCACAACAATATGGTGTAGACTATGATGAAACCTTTGCTCCAGTAGAAAGGATGGACACCATTAGAGCCATACTTGTAATAGAAGCTCAAAACCAGTGGCATGTTTATCAAATGGATGTGAAATCTGTCTTTCTCTATTGCATACTTGAATAAGAAGTCTATGTAGACCATCCACCTGGTGATGTTGTTAAAGGTCAAGAAAACAAGATATGTAAACTGAAAAAGGAATTGTATGGTCTAAAACAAGATCCACCAGCTTGGTACAACGGAATTGATTCTTACCTCATCAACAATGGATTCAACAGGAGCAGCAATGAACACACTATGTATGTCAAAACAAATCAACAAGGTAACATTCTACTTGTTTGTCTTTATGTTGATGATATGATTTATACTGGAAATCTGATGCTAGAAGAATTTAAGACAGTCATGAAAAAAGAGTTTGAAATGACTGATCTTGGTCTCATGAAATACTTCCTTGGTCTGAAAGTTGACCAAAGTAAAAATGGCATCTTTATCTGTCAGCATAAGTATGCTATAGACATTCTACAGAGATTCAAAATGGATAATTGCAAACCAGCAGAAACCCCCATTGCTACAGGAACCAAGTTAAGCAAGAATGATGATGAACCAATAGTGAATTCTACAATTTACAAAATATTGGTAGGCAGTTTAATGTATTTGACTACAAATAGACCTGATTTGATGTATGTTGTTAGTTTGATCTCTAGATTTATGGAGTCTCCCAAAGACTCTCACTGGAAAGTTGGAAAAAGAATTCTGAGATATGTTGAGGGCACAATTGGTTATGGAATTTGGTACACTCATTCACCAGATAGTACTCTTACAAGGTACACCGACAATGATTATGTAGGCAGTAATGATGATAGGAAAATAAAATCTGGTTATGCTTTCCATTTTGGTATTAGTTTTATTTCATGGGCCTCTAAAAAAAAACCCATTGTTAGTATGTCTTCTGCAGAAGCAGAATATGTCGTAGCAACTACATCAGCATGCCACGCAGTTTGGATAAGAAGACTTTTGAAGGATATGGGACACACGAAAAAAAACAATGCCTATTTATTGTGACAATAGTTCATCCATACAATTGTCCAAACATAATGTGTTCCATAGAAAAAGTAAACACATTGACACTCGCTATCACTTTATATGTGAGTTAGTCAATAATGGCGAGATTACTTTGATGTTTTGTGGCTATAAGGAGCAATTGGATGATATGTTCACCAAACCTTTGGGAACATCTGCATTTGAGTTTCAGAGGAAGCACTTAGGCATTTACAGTGCTGAGAATACCATCCCATTTGAGATTAAGGGGGTGTGTTAAGAATTGTAATCTCAATGGTCCTATGTTTAGTTGAGTTATTAGTTAATTCTAGTTTGACTAGGTTACTTGGTTGTCCCATAGTATTGGACAGTAGTATTAATGTGATGTAATCCTATATAAGCATGAAGTTAATAATCATAAGGCAATGAATATTCCCACTTGTGTTCCATATTTTTTGTCTTCATATTTTAACAATTCCAAACATTCTATGGTGCATACACTGTAAGTAAATATATTTGTAAATATCAAATAGATAGACACTTTATCTCTATTTTCTTCCACATCAAGTTCATGAATGTTAGGTTGTTTCTTACTTCAATGATAGACATGTAGATGGAATTGAATACATATTACTTTAAATTTTAAAGTTAGTATCAAAATATTTTCATCATGGGAAGAGATAAAGATTGTCTCTATAGTCACACACACACACACACACACACACACACATAAGCTAAAGAGAAATCACACAAAATATCACTTCTCACATAAGCAAATGGAGCTAGCATATCTACTCAAGGTTACCCTCTTTTTAATTAAATTGATGGGAAAAACATTTTAAGAAATTGATGTAATTTTTTAAGGTAGTTTTAATCAGTCAAGTCTCCCAAAACAACACTAAAAAATTATTTCTCACAAAAGAATTGCATCACAATTAAATATGCCCTGCATCAAGCCCCCAAAAATTAAATGAAGCAACAAATTTATATATTGATAGATCCTTAAAAGAAAACCCTGGCCAAAAGGGAGTTTCTAGAGAAGGGAGGATTATAGTTTTTTTTCATTAATTTTTAGGAGAATAGTTATTAATCCTAGATCAAGTTGATAAGTGAGATTCCACTAGCATAGATCTATCTTTACCATGGATCTATAAAGCATCAAGAATGATAAAAAAACTATAGTTCCAAACCTCTCAACACTTAATGGAATTAGGGATAAGATGGATGTATGCTAGTGTATATATAAAGTCAACCTTTTTTGTTTTGTTTTGTGTAACATGGAAGAATGGATAATGGATAGCATGGGAAACCTTGAAGAAACAAGATCCAATTACATCAAAGGATCTTCCAATCAAGTAGGAGATTGGCTAGGGAGATATGTAACTACAATAGGCTATCAATATTTAAATATTGAGACCATTATAAAAAATAATGAACATGGTGTATTATCTCAATTATATTTAATAGAGTGTAATGTCCCTTATTAGGAATTTTAATAAAATTGCAATTTTCCACTTTTTTTCCCTAGTTCGACCTTTGACTAGTTTTGATATCTAGGTCCCAAATTTGCCCCAAAAGATCCCAAATATTCTGAGAAGGTATATGAATGATATTAGAACATAAATATGTATTTCAGGGATGCCTTTGGACCTTTAAAATACTTCTGCAATGTCACGTCCCCATTTTGACCCCCTTTGCAATAGATCGTAAATGATGTAAATATTGTAACTTAATCATGGTGAGGAGCTCAAGGCCAAGGCCCCGCCATTGATTTGTCGTTTTATGTGTCGGCAATTAGAATAGATGCATATGGTTCTTGTGCTAGCTGTGCACAATGTAAAATCAGACATCATGTAAATATGCCATTTCAATAAAAAACCCACAACCAGCTACGCAATGCAACAAAGAGATGGGGCATGATCTTTACAAGGAATAGGGAGGGAAAAATAACCAAACCCTTGAGCCATAGTGTTAAGCCATTTCATTGAGGAAACCCATGAACTCTCAACTACCCATTTGGTCTCATGCACCAATCATTTAATTCTTCCAAGAATTGGTTGAGACAATAAATGCCTTGGAATGGGAAAGGTATGGCTGTCAGTTTTCGTGCATGGGGAAGCCATCCACTTGGAAAAACGTGTTCTTGCTGGTTGGGCAAGAAAACCCCCACGAAATGGACCCAAAGCCATTCTTCACCCATGGCATTCTTCCTCTCACGCAGTCTGAGCCTGTTGGGGTTTTACCCTTCACGTTTTCCACCATTTCTTGTTTTCTTCCATGCCCATAAACTCATTTTTGGTTAGCTCATTCGCTGGGAGAAGAGAGCCACGATTTTTGGGGTTATGGAGGCCATTTTTACCCACGAAATGCCCATGAGTATTCTTCTGAAAACGAATCTGCTCTCCTGGGGTTGATTTCCCATTTCTCCTTTTCGTTTTGGTTGCCCACGTATTCCTGGAACTGTTAGAAACCCAACTGCTGGTTGGTATGGCTGATTCTGGTGTGTCTTTGGCTATGTGAGACCCTGTTGTTCCCTAGCTCCTTGTAGAGATCATGCCCAGCTCGGGGGTGGCAGTGGTGCTGAGAAATTGAAGAGCACACTGGCCTATGGTTGGGTGGAACGTTGCAGAAGCGTAGCCGGTTGTTTGGGACTGCTTCATTAAGATAAGTATTCTCTTATGCTATCTCTCAATTGTTAATTGATGAATATCTTGAATGTATGATGGATGTGTCAAACGAAATTACTTCTGCTGTGTATTAAAAAAAATATTTATGCCTCTTCATATGTATGGAATGTTTAATTACTGATTTATGGGGCTAAATGCCCGGTTTAACCTCACGATCCTCTCCATCTAGCTGGTAGAATGGGAGGGGACGTGACAGAATGGTATCAGAGCTCTAGGTTCAACCCTACGGCTGTTGGGCCCTTCACAGAAATGCAAATCATTGTGTGTTCATGCATTTTGTATTTGGAGCTAAAACGCATTAAAAGAAACTGAAATGCATTTTGTGTGTACATGCATTTTGAATTTTGAATTTTGTGTGTGTTTACAGAGATTAAATTGTAAATCCATTGGTTGGATTGTCGAATGCAAGATGAAAGAAAGTTTGCAGATTTTCCTAAGTGTCTTTGAAAATTCGTTTAAAACTGTTTCGGGAGGAATTCCCGAATGTCTTCCGCAACTGCGGAAGCATTCGGCGAATTGCTCTGAAACTGCGGAAGCATTCCGCGAAGTTTTCCGCAACGCAGAGGAATTCGGGGAGTCGCCCCGAAATTTGCGGAAGGAATTCCCTTCCGAAATTTTCGGAAGGAATTCTCTTCCGAAATTTGCGGGAGGATTCCGCGAGTTGTCCCGCAACGCGAAAAAATTCGGCGAAATGCTCCGAAAAAGAAGAAAATTTTTCTAAGTGTTTTCGAAATTTTGTTTAGAGTTGTTTCGGAAGGAGTTCGGGAAAGTCTTCCGAAACTGCGGAAGGATTCCGCGAACGGTTCCGAAATTGCGGAATAATTCGAGAAAGCTTTCCGAAACGGCGGAAGGATTCCGCGAAGGGCTCCGAGATCGTGGGAGGATTCGCGAAAGTCTTCCGAAATGGCGGAAGCCTTCGCCGAATGGCTCTGCAGTTGCGGGAGCATTCGCCGAATGGCTCCGCAACGGAAGCCTTCGCCGAATGGCTCCGCAGTTGCGGGAGCATTCGCCGAATGGCTCCGCAACGAAAGCCTTCGCCGAATGGCTCCGCAGTTGCGGGAGCATTCGGCGAATGGCTCCGCAGTTGCGGGAGAATTCAGCGAATCGCTCCGCCATTGCGGAATCTTTCGCCGAACTGCTCCGCAATTGCGGAAGCGTTCGCCGAACTGCTCCGCGTTGCGGAAGCGTTCGGAGAACCGGCCCGCACGCCCGAAAAAAAAAAAAAAAAAAAAAAAAAAAAAGTGGCTAAAACATGATTTTTGGATAGCAGGAGCATCCGAACTCAGAATGCGATGATTCCTGTGGGGCTCGGAGGCCATTGACGAGGGCCATGGAAGAACCAGTGAAGACCCCTATCCCATTACACTCTGATTTGACAGAAAATGGGGAATAGTGGCTTTTAAAGGACAGAGTCCCGAGGCTTGACAGAAGGCCGGTTTAAGCTGAAATTGATACGAGGCAGTCATGAAGCAGGCACGATGTTAAGTTCAGAATTTGGGAGCCAAACTCCAAAGGATATGGAGTCGGGGTGATCAAGAAGGCCAAAAAGCACTGTTCCGAGCCACTTTTTCGGGATTTTGAAAAGCTTGCGGGCAGTAAAAGTGACCCTAGATGTGGGAATCAAAAATTTTACTGAACTAGACATTTCATATTCTCATTAAGATGGACAGTTTCCGTTAGACGAAGATTTTCCAGAAATGCACCGTTTGGGAGATAGCCGTTTTTGGCCCAAAATTTGGAATTTTGGGAAAATGTGAAAAGTGAGAAGTAGTCAAACCCAGAAATTCATAGAAGATGAATGGTGTATCGGAATTAAAATCCGTGAATTGCTGAGTGTTCCTTGTTATATGGAATAACTTCGCCCGATAGATAAGTTTTTGTGATTCCTCATAGATTTTCTTCCACAGGTGGCTGAAGTTGGCATTCGGGACCAAAACTGCAACTGTGTAAAACGTGCAAAACTGGAGTGAAAGTTGTCATTTTTGAAGGGATGCAGTTTCCGCACCTGATGTCAGAATGGAGCATGAAGACAGGCATTGGAAAGCTTGTCCAGCAGGGAACCATGATACATGAACAGAGTTCAGATGAGGTCTGCATGTATCATAGATATTTAAGTGCAGAAGAGTGCCAGCGGCGGTTTCGACAAACAAATTTTGTTGTCAATATGGGCAAATTCTATAATTGCATAATATGGAACAGGAATTCCATGCTACAATGAGGGATCAAAAAGGGAAAAATTTCTTAAACCTCTATTTGTTATCATACTTATAATTATGAAATTGGCATATGGCATAAAAATGTTAAAATCTAAGGGATTACATAGATGTATATGCACTAGATGGCATCTTAACATTGCATAATGCATATGGAAATGCTTGTGCCTAAATGGGATATTGCATATTGGTAGAAGAATGAAGTTTGCATATGCAATGAACCACTAATGGAGAGTATTGTGATTGATGATCACTATTGATGATTGGTATTGGTTGTAGGACCAAGGATAACAAAGAGCGTGGCTAAATGTGCTGAGGATGTTGTTGCATGAAGCCCAAAAACCTTATGAGGAAAGGATGGTGCAACAAATCTATGATCATAAAATTTGCAAAAGGACTGAACAACCTAGGTAAGAGGCCAACTGATCAGGTAACATCAGGCGATGTTAATGGTAACCATGCAGGTAATGATTATCAGTGCCCAATTGCATGAATGTTGAAAAAGGATTTGGTAAGATCTCTTCAACTATGTTTGAGCTATGTCAAGGTAGTTTACATGTGATATTGGTTACCGATTGGGACTGTTAACCTACCAAGCTTGGTGAGGTGTGGGTAAGTGAAGGAAATGATCCTTACACCCTATGACTGTTTAGAAATCTCAATGCATTCATATGAATCTATAACATGCCATGTGTATGTGGGTTATGTACTTAATAACCAAAGCAAGTGAGGACTGGTGGTCCCGATTATGATAATGCGAGTTATATGAGGATAACCTCATGGATAAGCAAACCAATTTCTGTAGTAGACATAATTGTAAATTCATATTGAATTTAATTATTAATGCTATTGATTGGTTATGGAACAATCGTATTTGAAGCTTATTGCTAAATGTTGCTAACTGTTTGGCTATGTGATAAAGTGTGCCAGGATGACACATTGCAGGAAGATCATGTGTGATGGCCTGCAGAAGCCAAACTAGATGGGAAGGATCCCATGCTTTGAAAATGGGTTTCGGATGAAACGCCATTGTAAATGTTGATAATGTCTCAGACAAACTGCATGTTGGTAAAGCATGTGAGTGAGACAGTAAATTATGCCAAGAAGGCATGTGTGGCTTATGACACGTGAAAAGATTGGGGTGGCAAACCGAAGGACTATTAACTCAGAGAAGGGAGCCCCCTTCTTCACAAATGCAGAAGATATACATCTGTGAAGCGAATGAGTATTCCGTAACCCTAACTAAGAATATACATGTCTGGTTATTAGATTTAATATGCAGAGCATGCTCCATCTTATTTATATCATTGCAGACTGCTTGAGTATGATTAGGGCCTACATGGCGCACATCGGAGAGGGGGTGCACACCTTTTCTGGTGCTGGGTCATGATAGGGTTTTCAATATTGACTACACCCTAAGGGAATGGACGCATTCCTGGTGTTTCAATACTTGATAGTGAATGATATGAAATATGATTACAATTTTTGGGCAACAATACTGATGAGCCTGCTTATCCTTCTTGTGCTAACAGCTTACACAGATGCAACTTGGTGTTGCACGAAAGAGGCAAAGTGAAGGAAGGGTGCTCAAGAGGACTGTATGGGCAATGGTAACCTTTCTACGCTCACACTAAAGGACACTAGAAGGGATGGATAGGCCCAGAGAGCTGTGTTGCAGAAAAGGGGTATCATCCTTACGTAGTGTGAGTGGGTATTGTGGGGCCATGCTAGCCTGCAGTCAAGTGAGTCACCTATGGAGTTCCTGGAGGGAACCACGGGTTGCACAAGAGAAGGAGCCACGTAATCATATTATGTTGTTGTATGCCTGATAAACCCAGTCGGCGTACTGGCTTGGCATTGGTTATTTGGAAGTTGGGACGAATGGTTGTTGTATGCCTGATAAACCCAGTCGGCGTACTGGCTTGGCATTGGTTATTTGGGAGTTGTGGCGAAAGGTTGTTGGATGCCTGATAAACCCAGTCAGTATACTGGCTTGGCATTGGTTACTTGCACGTTGTGGAGGTATTGGTGAAAAGGGTGTTATTTCCTGACAAACCCAGTCGGAGGACTGGCTTGGGAATGGTTATTGAATGCTTGATAAACCCAGTCGGTGTACTGGCTTAGCATATTGATTTTTGAAATGCTTGATAAATCCAGTCGGCGTACTGGCTTAGCATACTGAATTGTGGGATGCCTGATAAACCCAGTCGGCGCACTGGCTTGGCATTGCCTATCCGGATGATGTTGTGGAGCAGCATGTGTGCTAGCCAAGCATCCACCCCACAGGTGATCCAAGGCTTGTAAAGCAGAGAAGGAAACCTGTGGAGTAGCGAGGAAACGTACAATACAGATAAGTATTCATTTTCAGTTAATTCTTGTTTGGAATCATGAATATTTCGGGTACAAATCTTATTGTAACCTAGCTAATACACTATTGTTTCTTTGTTGGAAACCTTGGCCATTACAGGAAACAAGGACCTTGGAAAGAGCTATAAATGCTTGGTAAAGCCAGAGAGTAACTGGTTGGAACTATAAAATTCTCGGTAGATTCAGAGGGTAGTTGGTGGGAACATTAACCACTTGATGTTGTGGAGCAGCCGGCATGCTGGCCAAACATTCCCTTAAACAATTGATAAAACCAGTCAGCGTACTGGCCTAGCATTGCCTACTCAAATGGTTGTGGAGTAGCTTGCGTGCTAGCCCAACATTCATTGTTGTATCCCACGGGAAATCCAATGCTTGGAAAGCAAAGAAGGATCTTGTGGGATAAAGTGAAGACATCCAACGCAGATATTGTTGGAAGCAAGAACCTTGAAGCATCTTAAGAATGCAGGTAGACATGTAACCACCTTGAAGAGCTCAGCATGAGCAGTAATGAAAGATGGGGCTAGTAGAACTATGTAAGTCCTAGCAGCCAAGAGTTAGACCAACCAAGTGGAGGAACTCCATGGTTGAAAGGTCTGGAATAGACCATAGACACTACGTGCCATAACGAAGAAGGGCAAGTCGAGCATTCACGTGAAGTGAAAGAGGACAGGAGCATGAAAACCACAGTGGTGTGCGGGATTCCGGAACGGAACAAAACTAAGAGGAGAAACTCTTACGGCTCTCTCTCTTTCCTTTTATTGATGCATTTATAGAGTTAGAAAGTTGTTGAATGCATGCATGACTGAAAGAAAAAGTGTGTTATTTGATTAAAGTGAATTGTGAATGCTAATTAATGAATTTCTTGTGAATGGATGAACATGAAGAAATTCATGTGTATGTTAGGCAAGCATGAAAAGTGTGGAAGTCTCATGAGTAAGGCATGGACTATCCATGTCAACTGGGGAAAAACCATTGACTGATTTTAATGTTTAGGTTATGCTTGGCCTAACGAGAATTGTAATGACAAATTTCACAGGTGGAAATTGAATCAATTGGTTGCCGCCGGTGCAGGCAAGTGTTGCTAGTAAGCGAAGCGTGGTCAATCGTTCCATTGACCATGGAGGCAGGCCAAGGGCTATTAGAATTGGATGGAATTCTTCTTCAAACAATTTCCAAGACTCAAGAAAATCTTGGAGAGATGCTCAAGATGCAAAAGCAGCAGAACAAGATGAACCACAAGGTCTTGCAGGACTCTATTCGGCTGCAGAAAGAAGTAAAAAGTATTATGAAAGCAATCAGCAAGGGAAGGAAAAGTGGATCAGTGAAGAAGCATTCATCCAATCGTCCGATTAAGAAACGCTCCAGGTGGGAAGACTCAAAGGAAATTGAGCAGGTAAAGATGAAGCAACCCGTGAAGTGTTGGAAATGTGGGGGAAATCATTACTTCCGCAATTGTCCAACCAGAGAACCCCAAGAGGGTAGCGGCCATAAAGTTTTCAAACTTATGGGTGAGCTAGAAGATCCGAATCGGCAGGAGCAGCTCGTGAAGATCAAAGGACTTGGTCCTGAAAGTTCGATGTAAAGGACAGAATGCAGGGCAGATCTGCAAAGTTTTTGTGAATTTTGGACATATGTAAAGTGGGTATTTATTTTACAAAGTGTTGGAACACCGAGGACGGTGTTATTCCAAGGGGAGGGGTATGTCACGTCCCCATTTTGACCCCCTTTGCAATAGATCGTAAATGATGTAAATATTGTAACTTAATCATGGTGAGGAGCTCAAGGCCAAGGCCCCGCCATTGATTTGTCGTTTTATGTGTCGGCAATTAGAATAGATGCATATGGTTCTTGTGCTAGCTGTGCACAATGTAAAATCAGACATCATGTAAATATGCCATTTCAATAAAAACCCACAACCAGCTACGCAATGCAACAAAGAGATGGGGCATGATCTTTACAAGGAATAGGGAGGGAAAAATAACCAAACCCTTGAGCCATAGTGTTAAGCCATTTCATTGAGGAAACCCATGAACTCTCAACTACCCATTTGGTCTCATGCACCAATCATTTAATTCTTCCAAGAATTGGTTGAGACAATAAATGCCTTGGAATGGGAGAGGTATGGCTGTCAGTTTTCGTGCATGGGGAAGCCATCCAATTGGAAAAACGTGTTCTTGCTGGTTGGGCAAGAAAACCCCCACGAAATGGACCCAAAGCCATTCTTCACCCATGGCATTCTTCCTCTCACGCAGTCTGAGCCTGTTGGGGTTTTACCCTTCACGTTTTCCACCATTTCTTGTTTTCTTCCATGCCCATAAACTCATTTTTGGTTAGCTCATTGGCTGGGAGAAGAGAGCCACGATTTTTGGGGTTATGGAGGCCATTTTTACCCACGAAATGCCCATGAGTATTCTTCTGAAAACGAATCTGCTCTCCTGGGGTTGATTTCCCATTTCTCCTTTTCGTTTTGGTTGCCCACGTATTCCTGGAACTGTTAGAAACCCAACTGCTGGTTGGTATGGCTGATTCTGGTGTGTCTTTGGCTATGTGAGACCCTGTTGTGAAAGCAATCAGCAAGGGAAGGAAAAGTGGATCAGTGAAGAAGCATTCATCCAATCGTCCGATTAAGAAACGCTCCAGGTGGGAAGACTCAAAGGAAATTGAGCAGGTAAAGATGAAGCAACCCGTGAAGTGTTGGAAATGTGGGGGAAATCATTACTTCCGCAATTGTCCAACCAGAGAACCCCAAGAGGGTAGCGGCCATAAAGTTTTCAAACTTATGGGTGAGCTAGAAGATCCGAATCGGCAGGAGCAGCTCGTGAAGATCAAAGGACTTGGTCCTGAAAGTTCGATGTAAAGGACAGAATGCAGGGCAGATCTGCAAAGTTTTTGTGAATTTTGGACATATGTAAAGTGGGTATTTATTTTACAAAGTGTTGGAACACCGAGGACGGTGTTATTCCAAGGGGAGGGGTATGTCACGTCCCCATTTTGACCCCCTTTGCAATAGATCGTAAATGATGTAAATATTGTAACTTAATCATGGTGAGGAGCTCAAGGCCAAGGCCCCGCCATTGATTTGTCGTTTTATGTGTCGGCAATTAGAATAGATGCATATGGTTCTTGTGCTAGCTGTGCACAATGTAAAATCAGACATCATGTAAATATGCCATTTCAATAAAAACCCACAACCAGCTACGCAATGCAACAAAGAGATGGGGCATGATCTTTACAAGGAATAGGGAGGGAAAAATAACCAAACCCTTGAGCCATAGTGTTAAGCCATTTCATTGAGGAAACCCATGAACTCTCAACTACCCATTTGGTCTCATGCACCAATCATTTAATTCTTCCAAGAATTGGTTGAGACAATAAATGCCTTGGAATGGGAGAGGTATGGCTGTCAGTTTTCGTGCATGGGGAA
This sequence comes from Larix kaempferi, assembly GCA_027924585.1. Taxonomy (NCBI): domain Eukaryota; kingdom Viridiplantae; phylum Streptophyta; class Pinopsida; order Pinales; family Pinaceae; genus Larix; species Larix kaempferi. Next base: position 19,787,728 of record BSBM01000602.1, read on the forward strand.
GCCATCCAATTGGAAAAACGTGTTCTTGCTGGTTGGGCAAGAAAACCCCCACGAAATGGACCCAAAGCCATTCTTCACCCATGGCATTCTTCCTCTCACGCAGTCTGAGCCTGTTGGGGTTTTACCCTTCACGTTTTCCACCATTTCTTGTTTTCTTCCATGCCCATAAACTCATTTTTGGTTAGCTCATTGGCTGGGAGAAGAGAGCCACGATTTTTGGGGTTATGGAGGCCATTTTTACCCACGAAATGCCCATGAGTATTCTTCTGAAAACGAATCTGCTCTCCTGGGGTTGATTTCCCATTTCTCCTTTTCGTTTTGGTTGCCCACGTATTCCTGGAACTGTTAGAAACCCAACTGCTGGTTGGTATGGCTGATTCTGGTGTGTCTTTGGCTATGTGAGACCCTGTTGTGAAAGCAATCAGCAAGGGAAGGAAAAGTGGATCAGTGAAGAAGCATTCATCCAATCGTCCGATTAAGAAACGCTCCAGGTGGGAAGACTCAAAGGAAATTGAGCAGGTAAAGATGAAGCAACCCGTGAAGTGTTGGAAATGTGGGGGAAATCATTACTTCCGCAATTGTCCAACCAGAGAACCCCAAGAGGGTAGCGGCCATAAAGTTTTCAAACTTATGGGTGAGCTAGAAGATCCGAATCGGCAGGAGCAGCTCGTGAAGATCAAAGGACTTGGTCCTGAAAGTTCGATGTAAAGGACAGAATGCAGGGCAGATCTGCAAAGTTTTTGTGAATTTTGGACATATGTAAAGTGGGTATTTATTTTACAAAGTGTTGGAACACCGAGGACGGTGTTATTCCAAGGGGAGGGGTATGTCACGTCCCCATTTTGACCCCCTTTGCAATAGATCGTAAATGATGTAAATATTGTAACTTAATCATGGTGAGGAGCTCAAGGCCAAGGCCCCGCCATTGATTTGTCGTTTTATGTGTCGGCAATTAGAATAGATGCATATGGTTCTTGTGCTAGCTGTGCACAATGTAAAATCAGACATCATGTAAATATGCCATTTCAATAAAAACCCACAACCAGCTACGCAATGCAACAAAGAGATGGGGCATGATCTTTACAAGGAATAGGGAGGGAAAAATAACCAAACCCTTGAGCCATAGTGTTAAGCCATTTCATTGAGGAAACCCATGAACTCTCAACTACCCATTTGGTCTCATGCACCAATCATTTAATTCTTCCAAGAATTGGTTGAGACAATAAATGCCTTGGAATGGGAGAGGTATGGCTGTCAGTTTTCGTGCATGGGGAAGCCATCCAATTGGAAAAACGTGTTCTTGCTGGTTGGGCAAGAAAACCCCCACGAAATGGACCCAAAGCCATTCTTCACCCATGGCATTCTTCCTCTCACGCAGTCTGAGCCTGTTGGGGTTTTACCCTTCACGTTTTCCACCATTTCTTGTTTTCTTCCATGCCCATAAACTCATTTTTGGTTAGCTCATTGGCTGGGAGAAGAGAGCCACGATTTTTGGGGTTATGGAGGCCATTTTTACCCACGAAATGCCCATGAGTATTCTTCTGAAAACGAATCTGCTCTCCTGGGGTTGATTTCCCATTTCTCCTTTTCGTTTTGGTTGCCCACGTATTCCTGGAACTGTTAGAAACCCAACTGCTGGTTGGTATGGCTGATTCTGGTGTGTCTTTGGCTATGTGAGACCCTGTTGTGAAAGCAATCAGCAAGGGAAGGAAAAGTGGATCAGTGAAGAAGCATTCATCCAATCGTCCGATTAAGAAACGCTCCAGGTGGGAAGACTCAAAGGAAATTGAGCAGGTAAAGATGAAGCAACCCGTGAAGTGTTGGAAATGTGGGGGAAATCATTACTTCCGCAATTGTCCAACCAGAGAACCCCAAGAGGGTAGCGGCCATAAAGTTTTCAAACTTATGGGTGAGCTAGAAGATCCGAATCGGCAGGAGCAGCTCGTGAAGATCAAAGGACTTGGTCCTGAAAGTTCGATGTAAAGGACAGAATGCAGGGCAGATCTGCAAAGTTTTTGTGAATTTTGGACATATGTAAAGTGGGTATTTATTTTACAAAGTGTTGGAACACCGAGGACGGTGTTATTCCAAGGGGAGGGGTATGTCACGTCCCCATTTTGACCCCCTTTGCAATAGATCGTAAATGATGTAAATATTGTAACTTAATCATGGTGAGGAGCTCAAGGCCAAGGCCCCGCCATTGATTTGTCGTTTTATGTGTCGGCAATTAGAATAGATGCATATGGTTCTTGTGCTAGCTGTGCACAATGTAAAATCAGACATCATGTAAATATGCCATTTCAATAAAAACCCACAACCAGCTACGCAATGCAACAAAGAGATGGGGCATGATCTTTACAAGGAATAGGGAGGGAAAAATAACCAAACCCTTGAGCCATAGTGTTAAGCCATTTCATTGAGGAAACCCATGAACTCTCAACTACCCATTTGGTCTCATGCACCAATCATTTAATTCTTCCAAGAATTGGTTGAGACAATAAATGCCTTGGAATGGGAGAGGTATGGCTGTCAGTTTTCGTGCATGGGGAAGCCATCCAATTGGAAAAACGTGTTCTTGCTGGTTGGGCAAGAAAACCCCCACGAAATGGACCCAAAGCCATTCTTCACCCATGGCATTCTTCCTCTCACGCAGTCTGAGCCTGTTGGGGTTTTACCCTTCACGTTTTCCACCATTTCTTGTTTTCTTCCATGCCCATAAACTCATTTTTGGTTAGCTCATTGGCTGGGAGAAGAGAGCCACGATTTTTGGGGTTATGGAGGCCATTTTTACCCACGAAATGCCCATGAGTATTCTTCTGAAAACGAATCTGCTCTCCTGGGGTTGATTTCCCATTTCTCCTTTTCGTTTTGGTTGCCCACGTATTCCTGGAACTGTTAGAAACCCAACTGCTGGTTGGTATGGCTGATTCTGGTGTGTCTTTGGCTATGTGAGACCCTGTTGTTCCCTAGCTCCTTGTAGAGATCATGCCCAGCTCGGGGGTGGCAGTGGTGCTGAGAAATTGAAGAGCACATTGGCCTATGGTTGGGTGGAACGTTGCAGAAGCGTAGCCGGTTGTTTGGGACTGCTTCATTAAGATAAGTATTCTCTTATGCTATCTCTCAATTGTTAATTGATGAATATCTTGAATGTATGATGGATGTGTCAAACGAAATTACTTCTGCTGTGTATTAAAAAAAATATTTATGCCTCTTCATATGTATGGAATGTTTAATTACTGATTTATGGGGCTAAATGCCCGGTTTAACCTCACGATCCTCTCCATCTAGCTGGTAGAATGGGAGGGGACGTGACACTCAACCTCTTTCTGTTAATGTTCTTCACTTGTATTCAAGTGCTCTCGTCCTGGAGGTATTTCAGCCTCTTCCTCTTGTTGTATTTTCCTTATTTGACTATGCTCCCACGCTAGTGGTATTTCAAGCTCTTGAATTCCTCCTTTAATAGGATCATACGACACTCCTTCAAGGACCTCTTTGTGATCTATTTCCGATGGCATTTGATGTTCTTGAGTCAACTCACCTATCTCATCCCCAAGGCCTAATCTTATAGGTTTATTTTCAAGTACAATGAACTCATTACTACCTTGTCCTTCTTTCCCCATCCCTCACTCTGGATCAAAACCCATAGATAGAATGATTGGAAAGGATTTATGATATGCATCTTCCGGAGGCGAGGGGGGCATGAACCTCCATTATTGATATTTCTTCTTCTTTGTTGTCTTCTTCAATTTTTGATACTGCCATAACCTGCCATATCCCTTCTTAGGGGCTTGACTTCATTCTGGACTCTTCCTCGGAGTCATAACTAGCATGATGTTGTCTGTACAAGTATTCAAACTTCTTATCTTTGGGAATAGTCATATATGGAGCATCTTCTTTCCACAAGTATTTCCTCATCCCCGCTATGCTCATATTCTCCATTTTTCACTGGCCTCATTTTGTTCAATGTACTCATTATATCTTTCTTTCCAGGGGAGAAAGAATTCCATCTCTTCTTTGGGGACTTGAGCTCCTTATGGAATGTAGAAGGTATAATAGGGTGGGGCCTTAGAAGGTTCTAAAGTAGGTTCAAGGAATGCTTGAACCATCACCTCATTAGGATCTACTCTCTCTTGAATTATTCTTTGTACTTCCTCAAATTGTTCTTACTTGCTAATATTTCGACCTCTGGCTTAGATTCATGATCCTGTGGATTTGAGAGTTTCCTTCCCTTTTCTTTTCCAATTAAGAGATGTGTATCACATTTCCAAGTTGTCACCCATCTTTAGATCAAGATATTTTAGGAATTCCATGACCTTTTCAAGGCCTTTCTTATTATTTATGGCATATCCCCCCATATCTATGGAAAATCTAACTCTCTCTTTCCTCTTAACTATAACAAAATGTAGGTTATCCACCTCTATCATCTATCTTACATACTCCAGGACAAAATTCGTAGGGGTGAGTAGCTTGGGAAGGCTATAGGGAGGAGATTCTATGCCATACAATCTAATTATAGTATAATCCTTTTCCAAATACCAATCTCCCCATTTAAATTCCTCTCCAAGTTGTAAGTATGGTTTGATCTCCTAAGACATGCGCTCAAGTTCACTCCCAATGATCAAATCAGAGGCTTGCTAGATGAATTGAGACACAAAGCGGGTCCAGGTGACCCCTTCCTCTCTCCCTTTATTTACCCAAGGGATCCAGTCATATATTCTACTAGGGGCACCATTTTCAGTTCTTTGAATATTTAGGTCTTCAAAATGCTGAGACAGATAAAGCAGTAGTAAATATACAAGATAAGAGTAATATTTGAATACTCTTGTATCATTGAACTTTTCTAATTGAGCATCGACTCTTGTTTCTAGGGCTTCTACATAATTAAATTTAGGCATTAAATTATAGTTACAATCATCAACCATCGCATTCATTCATTCAGCAACACTTGCATCAGAATATCTACCAAATATAAATGTAAAGGTAGAAACAACTTCTTGATTCTAGGGTGACAAATTTTCTTGCTTCCACGGGTCAAGGGAAATGGGTGGTGCTTACGAGTGGCCACAAGTCGGGCTCACAATTTCTCCTTCTTATCATAATTAAGATTTTCATAATAATATGCTTAACATTCTAGGGATATAGTCTTCCCAGTAGGGGTGGTACCCAACATTTCGGCAATTGAAAAGGTTGAGATTTCAAACATAATGGTATGACCATTGCTAGTGTGGAAGGTGGATGTGGTTGGATTGTAATTAATTGCACATAAATGGAAAAATCCAGGAAAAGGAAAGGCATCATGGACTAGGTGTTAAGCTAATTTAGACTTCTAGAATCTAGATGAGGCCTCTAAGGCCAGCAATTTCCCAAGAGTTGCTCCTATTAGTTGTCGAGCAGTGGTTCTAGTTAGATTAGGTGGGGATAAATTGGCAGATTGGTTGAAAAAGGGTAACACGTCATATGAAGATACTTCAGAGACATCAGATTGGTGAGAAAGGTCACAAGAAGATGAGCATGAGATAGTAACATTTTTCTTTGTCATCTTGAACTTTTGGTAACATGAGCAGGGTAATTTCAGACAGAAAAATAACACAATAGGATAAACACAAGGAAAAGGAAAACTACACAACTCTTTCTTAACTTCAAAGGATTTGAAGCAGTTTTGAAAGAAAATGGCCGTGATTATGAGAATTATACTTACTTGGATTCACTATAAATACCATGCATGACTTTTCTAGTTTGATTCTATCCATCTACATCCCAAATTTCAGGATTGGCGTAACTGGTGAACGTTTTCCTTCACCACGATGGGCGTAACTGGGGAATTCAAAATAAGGTGCAACTTTATTTTATTGAGAAGCTTTTGTCGTTTTTAGGCTCTAAAGACATTAAATTATCTACCGATTTTGGTGGTACCGGTGGCTTTTCCAAGCTGAGAGTACAAGCAGATATTTTCTATCATTGGAGCATTGATATCGGTGGCACTTTTTCTTCTTCTTAGGATTTGTAATTTTAGCCTGAAAATTGATAATCACGAGCTCTGGAATCACTTTTCTCGACCGGATCTCCTTTTTATAATGAATCTCTACTTATTTCAGTGAATCAAGAATTTTCTTTGGCAGAGAAGGAGTCCCCTTTGCACGAACGGATTAGATTACTTGCTAGAATATCGGCATGCTTAAATCAGAACCGTTGGCGAGGAAGTACCTCTCTTAAATGCATTATATGTTTCTCTATCGCAAATGTCCCATATTGCTCGTGATGAGTTGCTAGATTAAGTTTAGGTCGTTGGTGAGGAGAGCACCTTTTTATCCCAATGTCTCAACGCCTCAAATGGATCAAATCTGTTCTAAGGAGTGGCATGATAAAATCTAGTCCATTGGTGGGGGGAGCACCATTTTATCCCTGAAACATGTCTCAATGCCTCGAATGGAATAGATCCGCTCTAAGGAGTAACACGATCAAATCTATGTCGTTGTTGGGAAAGCACCTTTATATCTATGATGCATGTCTCAACACCTCAACACCACAAATGTTTCATAACCTCAAATGATACAGATCTGCTCTGATAATATGCACATTTCAATCCTGACTATTGGTGGGAAACTTCCCCTTTTATCATTGATGCATATTCCAATGCCTCGAACAATCCAAATCTATTCTTCAAAGATGCATGACTTAATCCTTACCGTTAGAGGGGGGATTTCTATTGTTATTCTTCTTGCTATTTCTTCCCCGCAGATGGCTGAGATCTTTCCAGTTAGTCTGCAATCATTCAATTGAGACCATTACTGTCTGATTTCTTTTGTTGTTCGATCTTTTTTTATTTTACTCTTCACGGGTACAAAGAGAAAAACAATAGGTGGATCCAAAGAACCATGGAAACCACTAGGAATACCACCATGGATAACATGATCAAAGCCATGCAAAACATAGTCACTTAGTTGACAACAAATGTTGAATAGATCGTCAATGTGGAAATTAGGGTCACCAACCTCAAATCTATGCTCAACTTTGAGTTTCTAGACATCAAAAACCTAAGTATTGCACTTATCAAAGAAAAAGAACCTTATCAGAATTTGTGGTGTAGCCGAAAAGGGATTACTCTTCCAATGAGAGAGAGAGTATATCCTAGGGCCTCACTTTTAGGTTAATCAACATAATTTATGGAATAGATTTGATCAAATAGGTATAAAAAAATTCGATGGTTTAAGTCCAATAGGTTGGGTTACTAATATGGGACTCCACTTCTCTCTTCAAGTTATTACTATGAACTCATGAAAATTTAAGACTGCAAGCTGATGGCTCCCAACATCTAGTAATAAAAGGCATCTAATTCCTTCTTCTATATGTCATTCAGAACCTAAAAGAGAAGCACTATGGTAACAAGTTGGTGAATAATGTGTACATCCTAGTTAGAATTATAGAAGATTTCAGTTTATCTATTTAGATGTTGTAGTCTTCCCTTTTCCTAACTAAAATGAACATATGACACTAATGGGGTTGATTTCCAACAACACCTTTTTGACACAAGCTTAGACTGACACATTTTTGGCATCTGAAGGCATCAAGCCAATTTTGTTCAAAGAATAGATGATCACAATGGTTCACTCTCGGTTCCAACATTTGGTGAAGTTTGAGTTGATAGGAAAACGTTCCAGTTTTTGTAGCAGTTTGTTGTGTTCCAATGCACATATCATGCAGAGACTCAAGTAGAACTGCAATTGCTTGGATGTTGATACTAGTGTTCGAAAAACTCCAATGCTACACCAAATTGAGGCTTAGTCACCAAAGAATGAGTGTAGCTCAACAAACTGTCATTAATCGCGTTGTTTTGCATGTCGCACTTCACTCAGCCATGGCACATCCATAGAAAGAAGAACTAGTAGTTTGTTCGTCTCATATATTAGACAAATAGATATTTAAGCTATACAGCCTTACTAGAAAAGTAGTGCCCATTTTTTACTGACATTATTATTCTCTGTAATCGCATTTTTATTGACACAAAAGGCATAAACCATTTATTGTCATAGTTCTTCATGTTTTTAATGAAAATTACTTTGATCTGCATATCTACTTGAGTTTTTTAGCATTCATGGCTTTCCTTGGATCAAGGCCCATCCAAGGAAAAATACATGGACTCATTTGTTAAGTTAGTTTTCTACATTTACATATGTTTCAATAGAATGGCTTATTATTTGCATATTGTAGTTTTTTTCATATTGTAACAATTCTGAGTTATTAGAGTAAAATGCATTTCCAGATTGTTTATGAAGAATTTAGTTAATGTTTATTTCATGCACTCGCACATCTAAGATTATTTCCTTCTACATGAGATCTTGTTTTCTGCATTTGGTAATAGCCGTAATCTTCTACCTGTTATGAAGCATCAAAAGCAATTGAACGCCTGACTTTTGCAACCTGAAGGTAGAGTGTTAAAAAGGATTTCACTAATAGTTATAAATTAGGTGAGAAATCTTAAAATGCTTCTCTGACGATTTCTAGATCAGGAATAAACTGTCAAGTCAGGAGGTTAGATCTAATGCCCTCACAACCCTTAGTTAAAGAAACCAATTCATTTTTCTTTGTTTTGATTAAAAATTAGATTTACACACGATCAGCCATAATTAGTTCCTTTGTATTTGCATATATTGTGCAGGTCCCTCATAAGTTTGTACGGATCCTCATGTTGATGATTAAAGTAGTGGGTTAGATGCAGCACTCTTGTTGTTGTCTTATTCCAAAGAGATGCATTATTACTGTTGATTAATTAAGCCTGTCACTTTTTGGCACCGTTGCTAGGGTGTCGTTTGAAACCTCAAGGAAACTGACAATAAAAATTAGCTATTTTCTTTTGCACGAATGTTTAGCATGTTACAATCAAAGGAGAGCAAGTAAGCATAAAGCAGACGTGTTTCCATGTATGTCTCTCTCTTCTAGCATAGCTTTTATTATTTATGTTGAGATATTGTAACTTCAAAGAATATTATATTTGTACTTTATTATTCCGGAGATGTTTCATTCCTCCGTGAAGATCTTATTGTATATCCGGAGATGTTTATTCCTCCGTCGGAATGTGGTAACTCGGGTTATTAGACTTCCCTAGTGGGGGTCGGCCCTGTATGTGTTATGTGGTTCAAAGGATTATTAGACCACCCTAGAGGGGTCGGCCCAGTCAGTTGTAGTGGGGTATTTAACCCATTGGTTAAATACGAGCCTACGTGTTCTTGTGTAAAAGACAAGTCGGAGTAGTGTATAAATAGAGGAAGTGTATTCCTCATTTGACACACACACTCACTTGAGAGAGGCGCACTTGTGGAGGAGAGGTCTGCTATGGTGGATGAGGAGATCATATCTTTGGTTTGCATCTTTGTATATTGTTGGTCATCTATATTGAGGAAGCTTTACTGGGTTTTCTACCCCATGAGGGTTTCCCAGGATAAATCTGTGTCTCTTGTGTTTATGTTATGCTTGTTGTTTCTTCAGTGATCCTGTATATGCTATTATTGTGAAATGGAATGCAATGCTGCTATTTTATGTCTTAGCATATTAAATCTTAACATGGTATCAGAGCTAACCTGAAGGAAGACAAGGTATGGCACTTACGACACTTGCTTTACTTACGACAATTTGAAGGTTAGGGTTTTATATAGAAAAAACCAGTCGTCGTGGAACTTTCGCTATAAATCCATTTTGGAGAAGGTTCAGGATCTAAAACCTTTACAGGTCGTAGATAACATCTACAAGTATCTTGTGTCCAAAGGGCACCCTCAGATTCGTTGTACTTTGTAAGTTATGATCAGTACAAGTTAGGGTTTCTGCCTCTTCCAGATCTCAGTCAAAATCAGGTGACCTAGGAAAAAAGGTCATAACTTGGGCTAGGAAGCTCCAAATGAAATTTCGTAAAAAGTGACAGGTAGTACACATACTATAATATCTCAAGAAACTTTTTCAGAGGCCGAAGCGGAACCAGTGACACGTGGCACGACGTACAGTTCGATCTCCTATTTTATCCCATAAACAGGTCACTTTGCGACACTTGGCATAACTCTCTCTCAGAGAGTCCAATTGAGGTCAGACCTGTCAGGATGGAAATATAACAGGGCGAGCTATCTCAAGAAAAGTTTTCAGAGACCGAAGTTCAAACAGTGACACGTGGAACGCCGTACAAGTTCGCTCTCCTGTATTATCCCAAAACAGGTCACGTTGCGACATTTGGCATAACTCTCTCTCAGAAAATGCAATTGAGGTCAGACCTGTCAGGATGGAAATATGACAGGTCAGGCTACTGCAGAAAAAGTTTTCAGACCCTGTGGAGCAAAAATTTCGGAGTTATAGCAGAAACAATCAGGTACATATTTCTGTCAAAACAAAATTATTTTTGGAGCACCTTTATTCATGGGTTTCGGAATTTAGGGTTTCGGAGAAAGTTAGAATTTTTGGAATCGGAATCCAAGGCTGAATGCTACTCAGGAAAATCAAAATTTAGAGACCAAGATCGAATTTCTTGGTTGGGTAGAAGACCGGGCTTGATTAAACCCTAGCTCGGGATTTTGATCGGAAAGATGGAAAATTAGGGCTTCAGCAAAAGTTGGAGTTTTTGAAGTCTGTAACCACGGCTGGAAGCTCCTCAGAAAAATAAGAGTTTAGAGCCTTGGATCAAACCTTTTGATTGAGCATAAGGGTGGGCTTCATCAAACCCTAGTTCGGGATCCTGTCCAGAAGATCCATAAGTTTCAAAGGCAATTTTGAGGGGTCAAATTTTGGAGATTTCAAAATTGAAGTATGCTAGTTTGATCAGCTCAGCAAGACACATCCTTCCATTCATTCGGAAGTGTGAAAGTCAAAGATTGAATTTTTAGGGTTTCTCTAGCAAACCCTAATCAATCTCTAGATCAAGTTTCAGGGGGAGTTGAGGCTAAGACCTTACATAAGAAGACTACAAGAAGTCTCGACAGGTATGACTTAAGGAGGTTCAGGTATGTCTTGAAATCTGATTCTTGATTAAGTTCATGATGTGTTTGTCTTCATATTATTTATTAGTACAATCTTGATTAATGTTAGAATTGTCTTATCACCCTAGTAACAGTATGAATGCATGTGAATGATCGAAGACATTCATTGATTAGGGCTATATGATTGTACTAATGCATTATGGTTTTGTGTGAGGTTGATGTTGTCTGCTAACAAGATACAGGTACATCACAAAAGACAAATCAAGTTCCATGACCATGACAACATGAAGACAAAGACTCATCCATAATCTTTGTTCTACTTACGAGGTATGTATGACTTTGTTATATTATGTTTAACCTATGAGACATGCAGGTTCTAGCTCAGGATCTCTAAATCATTGAAGAGATTGTTTAGGTATGTTGTACATAACTAAGCAGGTATACTAATCCAGGTATGTTTTCCTATGTCATGTTAGAATCTTACCTTGTGTTAGGATCCCTTATATAAGTATACTTGGTATGATTGGTTATGCTTATTCATAAAGTTAGTAATCAAGGGTTTATGCATATTATGTCTCTTATCTTGGTTGATGATTTAACTATCTATATCAAACAAGAATATGCATGAGTAAAAGAAGACTTCCTTGAAACCCTGAATACTAATGATCATGACTATACATATTCAAGATTATTTAGAATTAGAATGTTTTGATAATATTGAGAATATACTAATGAATGTATGTTTGTGTATGAGATCATGAGGATGACACTAGTGCACACTTGAGCATGCACAGTGGTACAGAATGAATAGAAGTTCAGAAGACATACAGAAGATCAAGCGGGAGGCAACCACACAAACATAAAAGATAAGTATTTGAGTTGTTATTAGAAATAGAAAATGATATTGCTTGTATGCATATTTGTATTCCTAGAATATATCATGCTACTAATATGCATATAATTGGTAAGTTGGACAAACATTCCATTGTTGCTTGTCTAGAATGAAACCTCTTTGCTGACATGCTGAGATCTCTGCACACTCTCGATAGTATGTTCTGGTAGAGATGGAAGGCATCTAGATAGCCACTGTATGCATACAGGATATGGAAAAGTGTTGTGCCAAAGTATTGGTCAAAATAGTTGCATAACTATGTAAATGATATCTGTATGCATAATAGGTTATCATGTCAATATGATTTGATGATTATGAATTATTACTAATCATGTACTTAATTTTGATTTGTAGGAAAGATCATGATGAATGATGAACAATGAACAAGCGATGGATGTTCAACAAAAGGATTTACAAATCAAACACACTATAGAAGGCTTGTGGCTAGAAGATTCTCTTAGAAAGAGGAAGAGAATCATGATGAGATGTTTGCTCCAAGTGGCTAGACCATTCTCTTAATGGTGTAATTAAAGAAGAAGTGTGAATCAGGTTCTGTATGGGTTCCCAGGATCGATAATCAATTGATGAGCTTAATGATCACCATGGGTCATGTGGATCTCAACCTTTGCTACAAGATTGAATATGGTTTCTATACACAGATGACATGGATGCAAGAAGGAACTCACCACAAAGTTCAAATGATATTGAGGCTCATATCAGTAGACCCATCTAACGAGAGATGGCACAGATAGATATGCATAAGACCATTCAATGCAGAGTGTGAATGATGTTCAGTCACAAAGAGAGAATTGACAGTCTCTTGATAAGCTTGGACTTTACCAAAAGTAAAGTTGTTCCTAACCTTTACCTTAAGGTTGTGGATGATGAACATATCATACCATTATTGTATGACGATGATCTCTTTCTGACAAAGAATGAGAAACAGATCATGAAAAGAAAGAAGAAGATGGATACAGAAATGAAAATGAAAGATCTCAGATTGATGCATTACCTCCTAGGTCATGAAGTATGGCAAGGCTCAGAAGGAATCTTTCTCAAACAAGGAAAGTATGCTGAGAAATATTAAAAGGACCTGATGTGTTGGAATGGTCACTCTCATGAATTCCAACTTGAAGTTCTTAGTAGATGACTCATTAGAATTAGTGGATATAACTCTGTACAGACAAATTATTGAGTCATTGATGTGTCTAACGAATACTAGGTCAGATATATGCCTTGTTGTAAACACCTTGATTCAGTATCTAGTGGAAACTAGAAGTGTTCACCTGTTAGTTGCAAAGCATGAGATGAGGTACCTAAAGGATACAATAGACTTTGATCTATGGAGATCATGAAGTCAGATGGCTACACAGATATTGATTGAGCAGAAAGTGTATCAGACAGGAAGAGCACATTGAGAAGATGTTATTGTCTGGGATCAGCCATGATCTTGTGGTTTAGCAGGAAGTAGTCTAGCACAAGCGGAATATATGGCTGCTTGCTCTGCTAATTGTGAAACGGCATGGCTTCAGAATTGTTTGACTTAGAGATGGACCCAACTGTGATCCTATGTGACAAACAGAGTTGTACTAAAATGGCAAAGAATCCAGTGTTCCATGATAAGTCAAAAGCACATAGAGATCTGGCATTTCTATATACGAGATATGGTGCAGATAGGAATTAAAGTTTGAATTTGTAACAAGTTACCAATGTACTAACCAAACCTCTACCGATCCGATGTACTAACCAAACCTCTACCTCAAGTAAAGTTTTCCAAGACAAACTTAATATAGTCCAGAAGGACCCTCCTCGAAAGGGGGGAGTGATGTGATCACTTATGATGAGATTGCCTGCATCGACAGTGAGGTCGATGATGTGAATACCTATATTGGTGATGCCGACAGAGAGGTTGGTGGATGGTCCTTAGATAGGGTCTAAGGTGACAAGGGGATTGCATCATCCTTGAACACATGTTCTAAAAGGAGCCGTAGACGTATGTCTTCGAGAATGAAGTCCTTGGTGGACATATAGGATTGCATCATCCTCAAGAGAGCCGTAGACGTATGTCTTCGAAAATGAAGTCCTTGGTGGACATATAGGATTGCATCATCCTCAAGAGAGCCGTAGACGTATGTCTTCAAAAATGAATTCCTTGATGGACATATAGGATTGCATCATCCTCAAGAGAGCCGTAGACGTATGTCTTCGAGAATGAAGTCCTTGGTGGACTTGAGGGGATTGGATCATCCCTGGACTTCAGTCCTAAAGAGAGCCATAGACGTATGTCTTCGAGAATGAAGTCCTTGGTGGACTTGAGGGGATTGGATCATCCCTGGACTTCAGTCCTAAAGAGATCCGTAGACGTATGTCTTCGAGAATGAAGTCCTTGGTGGACTTGAGGGGATTGGATCATCCCTGGACTTCAGTCCTAAAGAGAGCCGTAGACGTATGTCTTCGAGAATGAAGTCCTTGGAGGACTTGATGGGATTGGATCATCCCTGGACTTCAATCCTAAAGAGAGCCGTAGACATGATGTCTCCGAGAACAAAATCCTAAATGAACAAGTAAGGGGATTGGATCGTCCTCGGACTTTAGTCCTTTGAATTGAGCCGTAGACATGATGTCTCCGAGAACAAAATCCTGAATGAACAGGTAAGGGGATTGGATCGTCCTCGTACTTTAGTCCTTTGAATTGAGCCGTAGACATGATGTCTCCGAGAACAAAATCCTAAATGAACAGGTAAGGGGATTGGATCGTCCTCGGACTTTAGTCCTTTGAATTGAGCCGTAGACATGATGTCTCCGAGAACAAAATCCTGAATGAACAGGTAAGGGGATTGGATCGTCCTCGAACTTTAGTCCTTTGAATTGAGCCGTATACATGATGTCTCCAAGAACAAAATCCTGAATGAACAGGTAAGGGGATTGGATCATCCTCAGAATTTAGTCCTTTGAATTGAGCCGTAGACATGATGTCTCTGAGAACAAAATCCTGAATGAATAGGTAAGGGGATTGGATCGTCCTCGAACTTTAGTCCTTTGAATTGAGCCGTAGACATGATGTCTCCGAGAACAAAATCCTGAATGAACAGGTAAGGGGATTGGATCGTCCTCGGACTTTGGTCCTGTGAATTGAGCCGTAGACATGAGGTCTCTGAGAATTGAATGATAGGACTGGATCATCCCTGAGCTTCGGTTCAAAAGGTACATGATAGGACTGGATCGTCCCTAAGCTTCGGTTCAAAAGGTACATGATAGGAATAGATCATCCCTGAGCTTCGGTTCAAAAGGTACATGATAGGACTAGATTGTCCCTGAGCTTCCGTTCAAAAGGTACATGATAGGACTGGATCGTCCCTGAGCTTCGGTTCAAAAGGTACATGATAGGACTGGATCGTCCCTGAGCTTCGGTTCAAAAGGTACATGATAGGACTGGATCGTCCCTGAGCTTTGGTTCAAAAGGTACATGATAGGACTGGATTGTCCCTAAGCTTCGGTTCAAAAGGTACATGATAGGACTGGATCGTCCCTGAGCTTCGGTTCAAAAGGTACATGATAGGACTGGATCGTCCCTAGACTTCGGTTCAAAAGGTACATGACTGGATTGCATCATCCATGGACCTATGTCCTAAAGAAAGCAGGATTGATCATCCTGTAATATGATCGTGTGTGTTGCAGGGTATGCTGCTGATCGTATTGATCTAGATGACGATGCTGCTGATCGTATTGATCTAGATGATGATGCTGCTGATCGTATTGATCTAGATGATGATGCTGCTGATCGTGTTGATCTAGATGACGATGATGTTGTAGATCGAGATGATCCAGATGTTGTAGATCGTGATGATCCAGATGCTGTAGATCGAGATGATCTAGATGCTGTAGATCGTGATGATCCAGATGCTGTAGATCGAGATGATCCAGATGCTGTAGATCGAGATGATCCAGATGCTGTAGATCGTGATGATCCAGATGCTGTAGATCGTGATGATCCAGATGCTGTAGATCGAGATGATCCCGATGCTGATGATCGTATGATGATGATGCTGATAATCGTGAGGATATAGATGTTGATGTTATTGTAGCTGTTCAAGTGCTGCAGAAGAAAAAGACTCAGTACTAAAGATGTTGATGTTCCAGTAACTGGTTGAGTTACTGATGATGTTGAGAAATCTTCCAATGATTTATAGATGTATCATGTATGATGTTGATGACTCCTTGCTCGTGCAGATGCTGTTATAATATCCTTCTCGTTAAGGGGGAGTGTTGAGATATTGTAACTTCAAAGAATATTATATTTGTACTTTATTATTCCGGAGATGTTTCATTCCTCCGTGAAGATCTTATTGTATATCCGGAGATGTTTATTCCTCCGTCGGAATGTGGTAACTCGGGTTATTAGACTTCCCTAGTGGGGGTCGGCCCTGTATGTGTTATGTGGGTCAAAGGGTTATTAGACCACCCTAGAGGGGTCGGCCCAGTCAGTTGTAGTGGGGTATTTAACCCATTGGTTAAATACGAGCCTACGTGTTCTTGTGTAAAAGACAAGTCGAAGTAGTGTATAAATAGAGGAAGTGTATTCCTCATTTGACACACACACTCACTTGAGAGAGGCGCACTTGTGGAGGAGAGGTCTGCTATGGTGGAGGAGGAGATCATGTCTTTGGTTTGCATCTTTGTATATTGCTGGTCATCTATATTGAGGAAGCTTTACTGGGTTTTCTACCCCATGAGGGTTTCCCAGGATAAATCTGTGTCTCTTGTGTTTATGCTATGCTTGTTGTTTCTTCAGTGTTCCTATATATTCTATTATTGTGAAATGGAATGTAATTCTGCTATTTTCTGTCTTAGCATATTAAATCTTAACAATTTACTTGTCTTCCAATTAGCTAAATTCATTCCAAAAATTTCATATCCTCATACCCAAAAGAAAATCCCAAAAAAAACATAAAAGAAAAAAATCACTAAACATTAAAAGAGTATAAGAAATACAAAAACACAGACATCGCCCTTTAGTATGAATGCCTAGAGTAAGAGATGAATTTGATCGATTTATACCAAAGACGTCTATTCTAGCAGCCAACCCTAGCACAATTTGTAGGAGAAGGGAGGAAGAAAATTCTGAACAAAACCCTGAGAACCTTGAAGTTAACTCCCCTCATTTTCAGTCAATAAGAAGAAGGCGGATTGGTATCTTTGGATCTACTGACGACAACAGTGACTCTTTTGACACAGAGGTTGAAGAAGAAAACAAAATTGCAGATGAGGAACAAGCCAGGGTATCTGAATTTCCCATTCGGGGAGTCAAACAATGAAGAAGCAAAAATGAAAAACATTAACCAAACATATTTACCCAATTTCCATGGCTTAACATCTGAGGATCTATACACCTTCTTGTTTGAGTTTGAGGTGGTCTGTAGAACCTATAACTACACCTTATATGACTAGAAGCTCAAGCTCTTTCCATCCACCCTACCCTACGATGATTCATGATCCTAGAGGCCAATAGTATAACTTCCTGGTATAAAATGAAAGACTCCTTCATACCAAAATACATAGACTATTGTGAAGCTAGGGAGACTAGAGATGAGATATTTAGAATGCAACGGGGAGTGAATGAATCATTAGAGGATTATGAGGAACAATTTCAAGTTAGTTATAAAAGAGCTCATAATTGTACCCTTGATGATGAATCCCTTAAACTTGTACTCCTTCAAGGTGTTAGGGAGGAACTCTTAAAGACCTTGAACCTCCTATCCAATGGTTATGTCCACAACATGATTATGAGGAGATCAAATAGATTATGAGGAGAAACCTCCCTTTTCAAACATCAAATCCATCTAGTTTCACACTCACCAAATCAAACCTTTCACACTCACCAAATCAGACCTAGGGAATATGCTTGAGGACATGAAATTGGATATCCTGCACTCCATGGCATTACAAATGGACTCCATGCAATCCAAATTAAAGAAAGAAGAATCGGATAGAGACTTGGTTGTCCTTTATCCAGATTGTAGAAGGAAACTTAATAAAAATGAGTGTCCACTAAACCTAATGCAAGTTAGTGCCAAAAATATTGAATGTTCTAGAATTTGTTCTGATAAACACCCCACAGATGACTACCCCTATCTAGTATCTCTTAAGGCTAATCTTCATGATCCACAAGGGGCCTCAAAACCTCTTTTTTACATAAATCCTAGAATATTAGTATCATGGAGACCTTTTCAACAACCCTATGGCTAGGCACAATATCAAGGGTAGAATCCTTACCAAACATATACACAACCCCCTTACCAGCAATCATGCAATCATCCACCATTTCAGCAGAACTATGGGAATCAACTCTTGATGAACCCATTTGGACAACATCCTTCATGGACACCTACTGGGAAAAGTCAATGTCAAAACCCTCAACCAGTACCTTCCACATACGGATAGAATTTTCCTTCTATGGGATGCAGGCCAAACCAACAACTTCTTTCTCATATGCCTCCACCGGTAGCTAATCATCCACAAGCCCAAAATCCGACCCTTTTAGCACCAAGACCACCTATGCTGACACAACCAACCCCCAATCCCAATAATATAAAACCTCAACCTGTATGCAACAATGAAATGTCCAACTAATCTACATATATTTTAGAAATAGTAGAGTCCAACGACCTGCATCTATGGTCTAGAAAAACAATAATGCAACCTTCCATCTCTGGCAATACAGAACGTACAAACCAACATGATTCTCCTGAATTAAAATAAACTTCCCGACGAGCAAAATGAATAAGAGGAAAGGAATATAGGGGATCCCTTATCTCCTATTCCTCCTTATCCACAGATATACAACCTAAGGATATACATAAACCTGAAAGACCTATTTTAGAGGAACTAAAGAATCTTTAGGTCAAAATACCACTCCTACACGCTATCAAAAAAATCCCAATTTTTAACTAGTTCATCAAAGAAACGTGTATAAGGAGACCAGGGAGAAAAAGGAAGGATCCTTCCACCATTAATGTAGTAGGACAATTAGCAGACTTAATGCTAGGGAAATTAATAAATCCAAAATATGTTTGATCCAAGGAGTCCTATAATGGATGTGCACATTGGGGGTTATCTAATACATAACACTCTAATTGACTTA
Organism: Larix kaempferi; assembly: GCA_027924585.1. NCBI lineage: Eukaryota > Viridiplantae > Streptophyta > Pinopsida > Pinales > Pinaceae > Larix > Larix kaempferi. The sequence goes on from BSBM01000602.1 coordinate 19,806,713, forward strand.
GGTGTAGCAATAAATGTCATGACCAGAGACAAAATGTTAGGACTCAACATTCAACACCTTCTCAAACATACGCCTATTTTTCTACAATTAGCAGATGCTTCTACAGTCTTCCCTAAAGGTATGTTAGAAGACATCATGGTGTCCATAAACTCCCGGCAATACTCTGTTGACTTCATTGTATTACATATTAAAGATATGCTCAGTGGATACCCACTTATCCTTGGTAGACCTTGGCTCACAATAGTTGATTCCCATATTAGTTGTAGACAAGGCGATATGATCATTACGAATGGCTCAAAAACAAAGATATTAAACATCTATGCCCCTACCAAACTTCACTTAGATAGTAGCAAACCTTTATGGGAGCTAGAAGAAGATGACTTTGATCAACCTATACATCCTGTGCTGACCATAGACACTACCTTAGCACTTAAATCACCACAAGAAGATACAGTCATTTCTAATTTCATGCAGAACATTTATAATAGTTCTATTTTGCTAGGGGGTCAGTTCACACTTCGATAATTAGAGATCATAGTATTGCAGGAACCTATGTGGCAGAATCTCTGCCTCATGCAAGAAATAGAAACAACCACCAAAAGAATATATATTGCTCCTGACAAAACATTGAAAATCAGTAACCATTTATTACCACAAGAAGAAGAAAAATTGATCCATCTCCTGACTGAATACCAATCAACCTTCACATGGAATTATCCTAACATGAAAGGGGTCAATCCCACCATTTTCCAACACCACATATACATCAAATATGGTGCAACTCCTATTAGATAGCCTCATCATAAAATGAACCCAACTCTAAGAGATATTGTCAAAAAAGAATTGCAGAAAGTGCTTGATGCGGGATTCATTTACCCTATCTTAGACAGTGAGTAGGTATCACCAATGGTGATTGTCCCAAAGAAAGGAGGCAAATGGAGAGTCTGTATAGACTATAGAGAACTGAGATGCGGGATTCATTTACCCTATCTTAGACAGTGAGTAGGTATCACCAATGGTGATTGTACCAAAGAAAGGAGGCAAATGGAGAGTCTGTATAGACTATAGAGAACTGAAAAAAGGCTACAAAGAAGGACCACTTCCCACTAACATTGATCGATTAAGTACTGGATATCCCAGTAGGAAAGCAAATTTTCTCCTTTTTAGATGGTTTCAATGGATATAATCAAATACAAATCCACCCAACAGACCAAGACAAGACTACATTCACTTGTCTATGGGGAACCTTTTCCTACAAAGTCCTTCCTTTTGTACTTTTCAATGCTCCATCTACCTTCCAAAGAGTAGTCATGAGTATTTAGTTGACTATATCCATGACCGCATGGAGATATATATGGATGACTTCACCCCTTATGGAGATGATTTTGAAGAGGCCCTCACTAAATTAGAAAATTTTCTTAAAATATGCATTGAAATTAACCTTTGTCTAAGTAATGAAAAATGTCAATTAATGATGGATGAAGGAATAGTTCTAGGACACTGTGTCTCTATTAAGGAATTACATTGGACCCTGCAAAAATACAAGTCATAATCCATCTACCTCCACAACAAAAATAGAGAGATATTAGGAGTTTCATGAATCAATCTGGATACTACGGAATATTCATTCGGGATTATAGGAAAATAGATACTCCTATGTTTTCATTGCTAATAAAGAATGTAGAATTCCAGTGGGACAATGACTGTCAAAAAGCATTTGAACATATCAAAGAGAAAATTATAGAAGCTCCTATCTTGCAAGGACCTAATTGGGAAATACCTTTCCATATTCACTCTAATGCATTAGAAAAATAAATTGGTGCAGTACTAAGCCAAAAGAAAGGAAAAAATCCTTATGCAATCTACTACATTAGCAAAAACCTTGTAGGAGCAGAGTTGAATTACATAGTCATGAAGAAATAATACTTAGCAATAGTCTACTCAATCAACAAGTCTAGACACTACATCACCGTTATCGGGTATTTATCCACACTAACCATTCAACAATTAAATATCTCATAAAAAATCATATGTCAATTGTAGAGTGATCATATGGCTTTTACTTTTGCAAGAATTTGATACATAACTATCTTAGATAAGCCCAAGAAACATAATGTGTTAGCAGATATCTTGTCCAAACTAAATCATGTGGTAGATAAAGAGCTAGTAAATGATGCATTCCCTAATGAACATATTTTTTCCATTTTAGAACGTATTCCATGGTTTGCTAACATAGCAAATCATTTGGCCACTGTAAGTTTTCCTCCTCATTTCACATACAAAGAATGGTGCAACATAGTGAGGAAAAGTGTTACATTCTCACGGATTCAAGGAACCTTTTCAAGCAAGGAACAGACCATATCCTAAGAGTATGTGTCCAATAAGATGAAGTCTATGACATTATTCGTGCATGTCATGATGATCCATGTGAAGGGCACTGTGCAGCCAAGAGAAAAACATACAAGGTTCTACAAATAGGATATTGCTAGCGAAAATTACACAAAGATGCAACATCTTATGTTTCCAAGTGTGATGACTGCGAAAGAATGGGCAAGCCAACGCAAAGAGATGAAATACTTCTCCATCCCCAAGTAATTGTAGAATCTTTTGATAAATGGGGGGATGGACTTTATAGGACCTTAGACCCTCCATCCAACATGAAACATCATATATTAGTATGTATAGAATATTTAACAAAATGGGTGGAAGTGAAAGCATTAAGATTAGCGAATAAAGAATCAGTGGCAAAATTTCTAACATAAGAGATCTTCACCATATTTGAGCACCTAGAGAACTAGTTACTGACCAAGGTTCCCAATACACATCAAACTTGATAGAAAGAATTCTAAAACTTAACAAGGTGAAGCACAAAAAATAAGCATCCTACCATTTGTAGGCCAATGGCCAAGCAAAAGTGACCAACAAAGAGATAGAAAATATATTGACAAAAATGGTGCAGATCCATAGAAGAGATTGGGAAAACCGACTTCATGAAGCAGCATGGGCATATAATTCACTACTTGGAAAACCACCATAGGGTTAACTCCTTATGAACTAGTTTATGGGAAAAGAATCATGTTTCCCATTGAGTTCAAGCTCAAAACTTTGAGAATAGTAGTAGAGGTTAATATGGACTTATCGACAACACAAAAAGGGAGATTAATTAAACTTAACCAACTAAATGAACTCAGATATCAAGCCCTTCATCACACAGACGTGATACAACTTCAAAGAAAGCTATGGAATGATAAATTTATATACAAACAAGGATTTCAAAGAAGGAGACTAGGCCCTACTATATGAATCAAGGTTCAAGGATTTTAAAGGCAAGTTAAAGACTGGATGGTTGGTACCCTACCAGGTCGACATCATCTATGACAATGGATCTGTCAAAATATCAACAATTGATGAAGACACCAATGATACTAAATGGGCATAGGCTAAAACTCTATAAGAAGCCACTAACCAGGATAGAATTTACTGAAGCATTGGATAAGGAAAACCTCCATCTCAACATGGGGAAGCAATTCCCTCCCCTAAATTAAATCATCTTTAGTCGAAGAAGAAAAAAAAAAAAAGATAAAAGATATAAAAGAGAGAAAAAAAGGAAAATTCTCAAATGAAAACTTCTTCCAAAGCATATGAGACAGCTAAAAAATAAAAGAAAAAAGAAATTTTTTTCCACTTTTACTAATCTGCTACAAATTGCAGGTCATCTCATAATCAAAAGGTCGAAAATACACAACCTACATGATTTCTACAACATGTAGCACTTCTAAAACAAGAAAACAATACAGTGACCAACCCCAATTATGAACACCGAAAGAACAGTAAGCTAGCTAAGAGGTCATTCTACTCATGTAAACACCTAAATTTGGACTCTTATATGTTTTAGGCTAGTATATGTACCATTATTCATTAGCTTGGCGAGGACATCAAGGAATAAAGTTGGGGGGGAGAGGAAATTATTTCATTTCATTTACATGAGGAAGTTGTTGTTTGAGTAATATGGAAACATTTTTTTTGCACATGAGGAAATATGGCAGTGTTTTTGTGCATGCCAAAAATCAAAACAGGAATATAATGACTGTGTGCCACATGCCACACCATAAAAGGTGATTGTTTCAGATAATTTGGCAAGGATATCCAAGTCACATGAAAAAGGGAATCTAACGGTCATCGTATTCCACCACTCAAAAAATAAAAGAGAAGGAAAGACAGATGGGACAGACAACATGATAGAAGCAACGAGTGGATAATGTGTAATGTCCCAGAATTTTGCATTGGATCACAATGGCCTAAGCCAATTGGCCATATTCATGATAGTTTGTCAAATTGGTACTAAAGGTCAAAATAATTGCCAAGCATGATGTCCAAGTTAGTTATAATGTAAAATTAGATCCAAATGGACAAGGTGGGTCACATTAGATAAAAATCCCAATTCAAATTTGTAATGTCCCCATCCACACAAAATATCATGGAGGAAAATTTCCACTAGCTTACTAGTTCCCTAGGTTGGGGGTGGAAGCATTAAAAGTTGGAGTGATGGAGCTAGAAGACCCAAAGTGACCTTAGACTTACAAATGCACATTAAATGGGTCAAATAAATAATAATAAAAGAAAATAAGGTGGCATTGGATCATGAGGGCACATAAGAGGTTGTGGGACCCACATGTGGCTAGATTTCCCCACTACACTTGGCATCATTATCTCACCAATTCGAATTCAAGGTGAAGGGTAACATACTTGGGGGAGTTCAAGAGGTATTATTTATGCATGAATCATCCAAGGTCTAATTGGAGTGGAAGAGTAACTCCCGTGGAAGACGAAGAGGCATCTTAGAGAAATTGTGGACACTTGGGCTAGATTCCCTAGCTTCTATGACAACAATGATGAAGATGTTATGACCCCAATGACACAAATCAGACCTGATGGCTGAAATTTGACATATATGACATGTCAGGGATAAAAATAGCCTCCAAGAGGGCGCTCAAGGGAGTTAGGGCAGCTGAGATGCTTCCACATGTGATTTGGTGGAAGTGGGAGACTAGGAATTGTTGTACAAGTGGCATTCCTTGGAATCTCTTCCCAACTTGAGTTGGAATGCATCTCTTGGAAGGAATTCGACCCATAGAGAGCTTGGAAACTTTATAAATTTCAAGAACAAAGAATGGAGGTAGCTTTTGATCATTTTTAGAATTTGCAATTGCATTTGGAGAGAAGAGCTAGTGGAGTGCTACTCTACTTGCCTTAGCACCAATTTCGAGGGTGAAAGATTCCCATCCTAGTTGGTAATTGGAAAGGAAAAGGAAATTCAGAATTTTCATTTGGAACTTAAATGGAGTCATTTTTTGCAGGTGTAATCTGCAGGGAAGATCATGGCCACTTCTAGTTCAGCTTGCTTCTTCAACCATTTCAAGTTTTTTATGCATATTCTTGATCCTTGAGGAATTGCACCTTTGGTAAGATACTATTCTCTTTGGGGGAGCTTCTAATGCCACATTATTTTGTAATATGATTTATATTCTCTGTATTTCATGCTCAGGAGAGCCACAAGTCAAGATTCCAAGAAATACTATGTAAATTGCTCATTAATGAACAAACAATGCCATTTTCCCCACTACCTTGTTGCAAGTCAATGATATGTTGATAAATTCGAATGTTTAAGTGAATGAATGATGGATTACTGATAAATGGACTGTCATTTATGTGTTAAAAGAGTTTCATGCTCATTAGAAAATAATTTGGAGGCATTTGGTTGAGTTTCATAACATTTAGTGAAGATTGCCTACCATTTCCCCTTATGTTGAAACTAGCAATTCTATATCTGATTTGAGAGAGTTGTAGCAGATATTATAAGATGAATGATGATGCATATGAGAGCCCATTTATGTCCTTTATATGCCACCATCCTATTTTCATAATTTCGATAGGGTTCTATTGCATTTGAAGAGCCAACTTGTCATTTACCCTAAGGGGATTTGAATCACAATTTGCTAGTAAAACTCCCTACATTGACCATATTACCAAAGTGAGTTGAAGAAGTATTTTGAAGGTTTTAAGGCACCTATAAACACCCTTATTATGTTTTAACATCATCCATACACCTTCTGGTACAATTTGAGATCATTTGGAGCTATTTGGATCCATCTACCCTTGGGGGTTTAAGCCTCAAAATTACTAGTAAATTCCTTGAGTTCTCTTGGGTACCTATTCGACCCCAATACCACATATAATGCTGAAAATATAATTTAATTAATGTATAATAACAGATCCAATTCTCATACCCATCATTAGTGAAGGTTGTACAGTTTTTGGAAGAGCTTTGTTCCAAGACCTAGGGGGGATTTCCACTTCCCAAATTGACTAGTCTTGTCCCGAAACTACTTCCCTTGCAAATTGAATACCATGGTTGGGTATATAAGTTTATTATATGTCTGATAGATGTGTTAATGTGTCCCATGACCCCTCATGACCTTCTTCACCAAGTTTGAAAGTATTTGGAGGAGTTTGGAATCAGGTGTATACATATACCTAGAGTTGAAATTTGGTGAATTTGAGCACATTGGGTGAATTTTATTCAAAGGGACATTACATAATGATGAAAGGGAGAGGTGTTTGGTTAAATTTGAAATAAGGTGATGGGTTATAATGATCGATTTTATAACATGAGAGTTGTGTTCAAACAATCATTTCCACCACCCCGAGTTTAAACCAACACTCACATTACCCATATCAACAGAACCCTGAAAGACAGAGCACATCGGAGAAGGATAGAGACAAACTAACGAAACTGAATCTAGGTAATTCGAGGAACCTCCATAGTAAAATTTTTCTTGTACTCTTTATTCTACTGGGAAATTTCTCTTTTAGACCCCCATTTCTAGAAATATAAGGAAGGTTATTAGAATGACGAGGGGTTTTGTTAAGAGGGAACCAATGAACCATTCCAAGTTGTTTAGGAACCCAAAATCCATGACGTATTTCCAAGATATAGGTTGGGACCAATATTTTCAAAATTAGAAGGATATCATGAAGGATTGACTGAATAATTTTCCAAAACAATGAAGAGGATTGATGATAACAACAATAGAATAGAAGTAATAGAGGTATCCATTGAACTCAATGAGGAGATACTCAATAGAGTCACGGGTCTTCCTAAGGGTATAAAGTGGGATAAGGATGATCGATAAGTTGCCCAGAAGGGAAAAAAGAAATTATTTCGTTTCATGGAAAGGTATGAGGAAGTTAAAGGAAGTGTAAAGAGAGACTCGCTACTGGAACCATGGGGGGAGTAGCTCTAATAATTATGAGGTATATTACCTGTGATGGATGGCATGCCCAGTGCATGCCTATCACTTTCTTATTCTAAATATTTTAAGGAACCTCAGGTGGAAAAGGGTAGGAAATAACATTATCCTCCCTTGGTTCTTATTCAAAACCCTCTCCTGCAAGAGCATCAAGTACTAGTTAGGGAATCCTGATACCCTATCTCACCATGGGTTAGTCAAATTAATAATCTGCAACACATTGACAAAAGAATACACCCCCTGACTTGGGAAACATTTTTGAAAATTAGTAAAGTTAAGATACAGGTCTTCCACTGAAAGAAATAGGTACATCCTGAGGAACAAAAAACTCCATAGACACTAATAGCATAGAAGCAAGCAATACTAGAAGCAAAAACATCTCAGAAGAATACCCAATCCACAGCTAACCAAGGGAAAAAACGGTCACATTTCTCAAAGGACTAGATCTGATCGCATAAGAGTGATAATCGAGGAAGATGAAGAAGAAGAGAATGGGGAGGATAAGGAATAAGAAGCATTCGTAGATATTCTCCTCCACCTAGGAGAGAAAGAAAAAAATTCTTCCAAGAAAAGAACCTTGTTATCCAACAATCAAGAAAATCCGACTAAGAAGAAGATGAAATGGGGAGAGCAAAAAATTATGCAATATTCACTCTAGGATATAGATTCTCCTTAGTAAAAACAAGCCTTAAAATCATATCACGAGGATGTATAGGATATTTTTCATGCGAAACAATGAGAAGAAGGGGAAATTTCTCTTGGGAACCAACAAGAAGAGGAGGAATTTTTTCTTGAAAACCAGCACAATGTAGAGCATGCAGAAATTCAAGAAGGCATGCCAAGTTCTTTGACAATGATAAAACATCTAGTATAAAACTACATGAGATACTCAATGAGAAAGATGAGGAAATATTAAATCCATAGAATCATCTTAAAGATATGGATCAAGAAGTATTGAAGTGGAAAAATATTTCCCACACTGTAGAGGCTCTGAAGGCTTCCAATGCACAGGGACATCAGGAGTATGAGATGCACCCCTTGGAGGAAAAGCTCCAAGTTTTCAAGATGCAATATTTGGAAGATAAGCAGTAGGTAATTAAAGAAAATATTGTCCTCAAAATAGATTTGTAGAGTTGCAAAGATGAGCTGAAAGATGAAATAAGAGAAAATTCCAAAGTAGAAGCGCAATGCAAGAAAATATTTAAAATTGTGAAAGAGATCATACATTGTAATCCACCTTCAAGGGTATACTCAATCTTTCTAAAAGAACGATGGTTATGGTACTAGCTTAAGAGTTACAGGTAGGACAATTAGAGCATGTAGATACTCCCAAAGCCTTCATAATGACTTGTCATGGAGTTGGGGAGTTAGGAAAAGACCAGCTCAATGATTTTTATTTACATAATTAAATCCTACCAAACCCCTATAAGTGGTAACCAATCCTTACATGGGGGATGTACAACTCATATCTCTATGTTCTTGGCTCTCCAAAAAAGATAGAAGAGCCACATAAATGCTCCACTATTTCAAAACTGAAAAAGATGATCAATTATGGATCAGAGAAGAAGCACCCATTGTAGACACAGTTCTCACCTCCCATCAGTTGTTGATTCATGATGATGACATGGCACCGGTTCTAAGGGAGAAGAAAAGTTTTGCCATCACTCACTTCAAATTCTTAGTAGCAGAAGAAAACAAAAATAGAATCATGCATCTCAATACAAGAAGATGGAAGGATATCCCTCATGAACTACAAAAGCTTGAAATACATTTGCCATCTAACCTAGAAAAGGCACTCTTTTGATCCTCTTTATATGTCTCCACAGTGGAAAAATTAGGATTGCAATGGATTGGATTGAAGTTTAACCCACCATTACTTCTAACCAGTGAAAACCAATATTGGAATAAGGAAGAGGAGGTAGCAAAATCGGAGCAAATTATGGAAAAACATAGGATTCCATTAGGAAAGGGGCTATGACCAGTTTCTATGCCTACATGATCAAACAAATAGAGAAGCTCGAACCCACAAAAGACCTAGAATCGATAGTTGATTGCACAGGGACGTGCAATTGGGTGATTGGGGGGAGATGATGGCTCCCAACATCTGGTAAGAAAAGGCATCTAATTCCTTCTTCTATCAGTCATTCATGACCTAAAAGAGAAGCACTATGGTAACAAGTTTGTGAATAAAGGGTACATCCTAGTTATAATTATAGAAGATTTCAGTTTATATATTTAGATTTTGTAGTCCTCCTTTTTCCTAACTAAAATGCATATATGACACTAATGGGATTGATTTCCAGCAGCAACTTTTTGACACGGGATTAGACTGACAATTTTTTGGTATCTGAAGACAGCAAACTAGTTTTGTTCAAAGAAAAAATGATCACAGTGGTTCACTCTCAGTTCCAATATTTGGCAAAGTTCAAGTTGATCCGAAGAAGTTCCAGTTTTTGCAGTATTTTATTGTGTTCCAATGCGCAGATCAAGCAAAGCATCAGGTAGAACTATAGTTTCTTGGATGTCGATACCAATGTTCAACGAACTCCAATGCTACATCATATTGAGGCATAGTCCCCGAAGACTGAGTGTGGCTCAGCACACTGCCACTAATAGCACTATTGTGCATGGCACACTTTACTCATCCATGGCGCGTCCATAGAAAAGAAGAACTAGTAGTTTGTGTGTTTCATAGATTAGACAAATAGATATTTATGCTATACGACCTGACTAGAAAAGAAGTGCCCAGTTTTTAATGACATTATTATTCTCTGTAATCGCATTTTTATTGAGATAAAAGGAATAAACCATTTAATGTTACAGTTCTTCATATTTTAATGAAAAGTACTTTGATCTGTATATCTACTTGAGCTTTTTAGCGTTCCTAGCTTTCCTTGGATCAACGCCCATCCAAGACAAAGTACAGGGACTCATTTGTTAAGCTAGTTTTCTACATTTACATATGTTTCAGTAGAATATCTTATTATTTACACATTGTAGTTTTTCTGCATATTGTAGCAATTCTGAGTTATTAGAGTAAAACGCATTTCCAGATTGCTTATGAAGAATTTAGTTAAAGTTTATTTCATGCACTCGCACATCTAATATTATTTCCTTCTGCATGAGATCTTGTTTTATGCATTTGGTAATAGTCATAATCTTCTACTTGTTATGAACAATTGTATGAAGCAACAAACGTGATTGAATGCCTGACTTTTTCAACCTGGAGGTAGAGTGTTAAAAAAGCATTTCAGTAACAGTTATAAACTAGGTGAGAAATATTAAAATGCTTGTCTTTGATGATTTCTAGATCAGGAATAAAGTGCCAAGTCAGGAGGTTATATCTCATTCCCTCGCAACCCTTAGTTAAAGAAACCAATTCCTTTTTCTTTGTTGTTATTAAAAAATAGAGTTACACATGACTAGCCATAGTTAGTTCCCTTGTAATTGCATATATTGTGCAGGTCCCTCATAAGTTTGTATGGATCCTCAAGTTGATGATTAAAGTAGTGGGTTATATGTAGCACTCTTGATGTTGTCTTATTCCAATGAGATACAATATTACTATTAATTAATTATTCTCTTCATAAGCACCAACTTACAAATTAGACACCGACCTATTTGGATGAGGAAACCAATCCTCCCCCTGCAACACCCTGCCACCCTAAAACAATTTCATAAAAAATTAAAAACAAATTTGTTGCAAAGTGAGCTCATTTCTCACTTTTTATCTAGAAAAGAGACCTCGTTCTTTACTTCAAGTTTACACAAAAGTCAGCTTCTCCATGACATTCTTTTTTTCTATACTGCCTTTTAGTTTATGTAGCATACTTTACTTTCTATAACCCTGGCCAATTTCTATAACACTCTTTTGTTTCTATAGCACACGTTTGTTTCTATAACATACCTTTGTTTCTATAACAGATGTTTGTTCTTGTGACACTTGATCATCTATGTTCCTAGAGATTTCAAATAATGGAGATTTCTTGTGATTTCACCTTTCACACAATCATTGAAGCCAGACTCACATCAAACCCAGATAAATATATCTTTGACTGATTTCATCTTCTATCTTCTCTTTGTGCCTTAGATCACACACACTTCACTCTCTACAATTCACATCTTCATCTAATTGGCATGCCCAGATATCCAGTGAACCCAAAACACAATCGGAGATTCTTTTTCATGCTTGTCATTCATCACACTCCCTTTCATTAAATTGATTTGTCATTTATACGATCGTTGGTTCGAAGTGGACTCATAATGATGAGTCCAACTTGTGTATTTTGGAATCCAACATGGAAACAAGGGGCATTCTCTTGTGGACCAAGCCGACGTGTTCAATGGCTCTTATTAAAACTTTGACTTCATTTTAGTGGATTTTCGAGCTGCTACAGGCAGAATTCTTTAGGTTGGAAAGCATATCTATCCATGGTTGTGTGCATTTTTAGACTGTGTAGGCATTTTACTACAACCATATTAGACTGTGCATGCATTTTTAGACTATTGCAGGAATATTAGACTGTGCCTGCATTTTTAGACTATTGTGGGAATATTTGTCCATAATTGTCTTAGTGGACATGTTAGATGTTGTGTGCATTTTGTCAGCTACATGCATTTTGGCAACTGCGTGCAATTGGCGAGCATTTTACTTAGCCTATGCGGGGATTGTATGTAGGCTTGTGCGGGCATTTTGCTAAGTCTTGTGCAAGCATTTTCCCGGTGTTGTGCGGGAATTTTCCAAAGTGTTATGTGAGCATTTTCCCACTGTTGTGCGGGAATTTTCTTAAGTTTTGTGAAGGTATTTCCCTAGTGTTGTGCAAGCATAATTGTTTGTTGCGTGCATTTGACAATTGCGTGCATTTGCAGTTGTGTGCATTTGCATGGAATGTTTTGCAATCAATCCATTTGCTTTTCCTGCATGCATTTGCATTCATCCCATGATTTTCCATCCTTATAAGACAATATCATGGCTGGAAGCATGAGATTGAATCCAAATATTTAATCATGGCTTCAAGGGTAGATGACCAACAATGGAAAACACTTGTAGGCACCCCATAATCATCTTGCAAGAACATTGACAATATTGACATTAATGACACAATCCTAACAATGGTTTGACATCAATGAAAACACTCCAACAATATCCCCCTTTGTCATTGATGGAAAGACTACCACTTCATTATTTGTTGCATCTTTTCCTTGTTAGTCTACTCTCCCCCTTTGACATTAATTATAAAGGATTGATCCCCCTGGATTCATGCTTCATTATCTTCTTTTGTTGATCCCCCTATCTTAGAGAAGTGTACCTCTTAAGAAGTGCTTTCCAATTCCCTATTTCTTGTTTGTATACCTGCACTTTTATCAACAATGATTAAATCCTCAAAGTGGTTCTTTTGGACATACCTATAAGGAGTCTTTGTATTTAATCTTCTAGTTTCTTCTTATTCTTCTTGTCGTACTTCTTCTTGTTGTTATCTTTATTGCTCTTCCTCTTGTAGTTCTTTTTTTTTATTGTTCTACTACTGGTTCATCATCTTCATCTATGGCCACTAACCTTTTTGATCCATGAGTAATTGTTTCATCTACTTTCTCAGCTAGACTTTACACCATATTTTTTAGCCTCAAATTGTAGCATTTATAGGCCTTGATTCTTGAGGAGTAGCCAAGGAAGATGCCTTCATTGGTCCTAGAGTCAAACTTTCCCAATTTTTTGTCATTTATTTTGATGTAGTATTTTCTCCAAAACACCCTAAAGTGTTTAACTATTGTTGGTCTGCCCCTCTAGAGTTCATAGGGAGTTTTGTTGCTATCAACTGTGATTTTTCCCATGGTTAAAATATAGACATCATATGAATTGCTTGGGTCCAAAAAATATCAGACAATTTGAAGTCATTCAACATTTTTCTATTCATCTCTTGCAAAGTCTCCTTCTTCCTATGTGCTACTCCATTTTGTTGTGGAGCCCTGGAAACTAAGAACTATCTCCTAATTCCATGTTGCTCATAGAAATCCTCAAATTCATTTAAGGTGTACTCACCCCCATTATCTAATCTCAGGCACTTAATTTTTAAGTCACTCTCATTCTCAATTGCTTCTTTAAAAACTTTGAACATCTCAAAAGCCTTTGATTTTCTTTTGAGAAAAGAGACCCAAGTCCTTCTAGTATAACCTCTTTATAGGCAATCTGTAAATGTGGACATAAACTGATCTCTCTAGTCTGAATGGTTCATATCTAGAACAAAACACGTACATAACACAAATACCTTTCCTAGATAGATTGAATTGCAAATTAAATCAGAAAATAACTTACCGTATGGATGCAATTCCTTTCTCCTTGTTTGATATAGCTCCCAATTCCTCGATCTTCAGCTACAAAACAAGATAGAGAAAGTGGAAACAAACGAATAATGAAAGCATATGATTATGAATCAATCTATATCAACAATCGAAGAATTCAATCATAAACATTATAAAGACAATAAGTTCATGGAAATATTTTGTATTAAATGTAATCTGTAGAAAATACAAAGTAGAGAGTTACAACCAATGCTTCGACGTCATAACACAAACTCAAGTGATCTTAGCCTCAAAATATCAAATCCTTCTAGCCTCCTATGGATGAAAAGGATCTCCTAGCCAAATTCCACCAGCATATAGGTACTTTATCCTTCCTCCCCTTAACCATGGAGAGGGGGTTCATATTTATAGGCCAAAAGGGATAGGATAGGTTGAGGATTTAGGGGAGAAGTTTAAGGGATCATCCCATGACATAAGGGGATCAAGTGCCACCTTCCCTAACATGTAGGGACAAGCCTCCATGCCACCCAAGGTTAGAGAAGTCGCTCGAAGCTTCTCTTTATCCATTTTAACCACCAGCAACACACCTTGCACAAAGTTAACTCGCATCATTTGAGGAAGACGCGCTTTGTACAAGAGCAACGCGCGTCACCGACGCGCTCTGTCAATGTGCAGAGCGCGTCACCTAGGGTTCAACACCTTGCCAATGAGCAGGCCATGTTGGGGTGACAACAAAAGGTTAAGGGTATAGACATCAAATCTCCATTTGGTCTTTTATCTCAAGTTCTTGAGGAAACAAGGCATATAGAGGACACACAAATCATGATGATGAGATTTATGTGTAACATAATGCCCCCCAAAGCATGAAGCTGGTAAAATAAGACAGGTGAAACGCTTTGCAATATGAGGGATTGAGGTAAATATCATTGGTTGGAGTGACGAACAAATACTCCTGTAGTACAACTGACTCTGAGATATATGTATCAAATGACTCATAACATGAATGTCGACCAATACAATGCAGATCCATGGGAGTATCAACCGACTGAACACAATCATGGATAATAGACACAAGCGTAGATCCATGATGAGATGATAACACAGCCATGTCCAATACAAAGTGGATCCGTGCGATATGGCTCAAAAAATCTCCATCGCAACCTGGGTATGATACATGAGTTAACCCAGGTTCTTCAAGTTGAACCCACAATGATACAAATCTAACCATGTGATTACAATGTTTTGAAGTCGAACATGGTAGAAACCATTTGATTACCGGTCATTTATGTATACCATTAACAAGCACGAGGGAAATCACCATTGATGTCAATGATTCCCAAGGTATCATAGTACATACCATCGAATGTGAATATTGAGTTGAGGTCGAACATTCGACGGAATCTTTCAATTAGAAGTCAATGATGTAAACTTACTATTGAAAGTGAGGTAACATGCCATTGAGGCATGCAGGCCCAAGGTACTTGATTGGTTTCTAGGTTTAATCTTTGGATGATGGGTTGGAGTTGAAAAATATAAATCCGTCAACGGAGGGCCATGATGTTTTCCCCATCATTGACACAAGACATGATCAAAGATGTTTTGGAGAAAATCGAACTGTAGAGCAATGTTTGGGACTGACTTGGGGATGACCACCATAAGAGAAGGTGTAATGACTGTAGATATTGACTCGATCAACAAACTCCACTTGAATATAGGATGGCATGACTTGGTAGCATTGAAATGACAAGATCGACACCTATACCTAATGCAAATAATGATGGAAGCATTCTTTGGATAACTCAAAGGAGTAAAGATGACTCAGAGAAATGGTGAGACTCGAGGACAAGCATATTACCCAAGTAGTTTCAATGAAATGCAAACGAGTGCCATGTTCAAGAGTGACAAAGTACTGCCATTATTACAAATGAATGCAAACTCTTCCCATCATTCCCCATCATGATGGATGAGTACCTCTTTGTTTTTTAACGATATTGAGGTTAACAAATGCTCGATATAGCTCATCCTTAAGATGAGTCCAATCTCAAATGTTTTACGAACCAGAGATAAGAGGGGTTTGTCCCGAAAAGGGCCCTTCAATATTAAATTTTTATGAGTCCAAAGAAGATAAACTCGACGATGTTTCATATTTAGAGACTCTGAAATGATCAAAAGAAAACTCCAAATGGTTCTTTTTCGTAAAAGTTAGTCTCCTCATCCGAACAAGGATAAAACAATATGAGAGAGAACTCTTCTAGTCATGATTAACTAGAGTTCTCCTTTTTCGTAAATAGTCCTACTGGTCTGAAAAAAGGGGTAAACTATCACCAGGAAGACGATCATTCAAATACTTTTATAAGCGTGAAAGAATCAAGTGCGCTTGGAAATATTTTCCTATTTAGGGAGTCTGAAAAGAGCTCAAAGAAGAACTCAAAGGAGGTTCCTTTTTCATGGGAGTTTTATGAGCCAGAAAAAAGAGATAAACTATAACTCGATAACTTATTCTCATGGTTTTATGAGCATGATAAGGAACAAAGAGTGAGATCGATACCGTTAATACTTACATTTAATGAGCGTGATGATGGCATCAAAAATGCTCAAAGACTTGTTCACACCTAAAGAAAGGTATGGATAGTCTACGATGGTTACCAACATTGTCAAAACACCACTTTTTTTTATCTGCAAATGCCAACAACTAAGTTAGAACCCATCACGAGGTTTTAAAACATAAAAAGAATACCAACTGTAGTAAATGACCCATAAAAGAAAATTTAATAAAGGAATATTCCATTTCCTTTATAAAAAAAAGGTGAAATAGTAAAAATTATTTACCATTTCATTTTTACCAAGTTGGAATAGTCAAAAAAACCTCTTTGGAGCTTGATTTTCTGATGACGATTATGGATGCCTCAATCAGCCAATCGAACCCTCGTCAGTTGCAGGTAAGCCTCAATCCCATGCTTTAACTTTTCAATTGATCAAAACTTGATTTTAGTGTGATTTTTAGGGTTTTTTGGGCTTTCATTGGAGGGGATTATGCATGGCTTGGGCGACACGCTTTCCCTTTGTGGGAAGTCCGTCGTAGGGGGTCTGACGCACTTTACCCACAGTAGAAACATGTCACCCGGCACACTGTCCACAAAAGGGGGGTGTTTCGACGCAATTTGATACCCAAGTTTGAAAATGGGGCCCAAAAAACCAAGTTTGAAGCCATGAAAAGGATCTCATACTTGTTTTATTGATGTTTATGTAGAGTTTGGCCAGCAAGATGGTCCAGTCGAAGGAAAGAGAGCACGAAATTGAATATGCCCAAGTGGAAAATGATCCACACTCCATGAATGCTTTGCGATGGTGTGTCCTTCTGAAATTCTTCCATGTACAAGGAATGAGGGCCCAAGTACAGTTGCTTGATTACCTTATCAGGTTATGGGACCTAGATCAGCAGTTTTTCAGAGTAGGTGCCCACATCCTCACATTGGATTTGGAAGATATCTATTTTTTGACGGGGTTATCGAGACATGGAGCCCCTATATCATTATCCGGGCCTCGAGGTAGCGACCAGTCTACTAAAAGCCTTATTGCACAGTTCTGCACACCAGGTACGCAAATGCTTGCTGGTAAAATTCCCATCAAGCACATATGAGATCGACCTCTCAGGACCGTTCTATTTTGCATCGAGTGGGTGGCGGGTTGCAGGGCTTCCCATCAGGCCACCAAATCTCACATGATATACGCCATTGCGTGCATGGCATCGACATTCTTTAACTAGTTCGAGGGACTCCTCGTAAACTTGAAGGGTCATCTCACCAAGTGTCGAAGGGGTGAGTTGAAACAGTTTAGTTATGGCTCCATCGTGGTTTCTTTCTTCCTAGAAAGAGTTCCACTATTGTGGCCAAAAGTTGAGCTAGATGATCTCGATCCCCGAGATCCACACATGGTACGATGGTCAGAGGTAATTACATTCCATCGAGGTGGAGGACCTATGATTACTTACAGCCCCACCTTCTTCAGGTGGCTCCATGGACAACTCCTCATGGTTAAGGACTATGCATATGCGGGTACCGAATTTAGAGGAGATCCAGATCTAGCTCTTCTTGAGGAAGAGCAATGGGCAGATATCAGTAAAAAAGAAACTCTTGTTGTTTTTATGTATTTTATAGTTTTTTAAATGTTTTTGGTATAATACTGATACTTCATGCATATTTCATGCAGATGTTGGCCCATCCCGACCAGTGGGTTCCTCTCCTATCGAGAGGAGTGAGGTCATGAGAGAGATGGCAGCGACCCAGTAGGAGGTGGTGGAGGAGTTGGATGAGCTGGAGGAGAACCTACAGATATTTATAACCGATATTCTAAACATCTCCATTGATGATCTTCCACGGCATTACCAGCGTCGTACAACTGGAGTTTCAGGACGGTTTGGTCGGCTACTTCGTAGAGTGGCATGGGCCATTATATGTTATCACAAGAATCCCCAGGGATAGACTCTATGTATGATGTACTGAAAACCATAGGCTTCATATTTTGTAGATATGATCTACTGAAATCTTATGAACTTCATATTTTTGTATCAGTACCACATTTTGTATTTTATCGGACCTGATGATATATATACAAAAACACTATCTAGTGATTTTATATACTGTGTCTTCTATGATGAATTTGGGATCTTATGGATGTTGGCCTATACACTATGATTAGTTTACATGTTATGTCAATTTATAATAAAAAAATTATGAATGTGCAATGTACCAATCTAATATGAAATTAGCTAGGGAATCGGCAACTGTGTTCATGCTTCTCAGAATTGAATGGATTCAAAAGACCTCTCCAAGAGACATACCCGCCAAAATAGGTGGAGTAATGTGGGGTCACGGATAGCGTAGACACGATTCAAATGGGAAATCGCTAGCTGTGAATCAAGTTAGATAACAATGTGGTCTACCCCTAAGGAAATAGTGTCAGTCAATGATCCAATCACCGCTTGATACTCTACGATGTTGTTGGTTGCAAAACCTAGGCAAGTTCCTCTCGATATCATCAGTTCATCAGCAGGGGAATAGAGTACCAATGCCACTAAAGCGAGGTTGTGGGTGTGTCGTATAGCGTCATTTGCGAATCCATAGCAATTTTCCATCTGCACATCTAGGAAGAACATGGTATAAGCGTAATGTTAAGATACTAACACATTAAATGAAAGTGTCAAACCAAAAAAAAACCCGTCATGTACAATATATACAAAGTACCAATTGTTGATGTATATGTAACTTCGGAATGTATTTCACATATATGTATATTGTATTCCTATAGAGATGGTATTATTCCTCTATAAGGAAGTGTCGTCATTTATATTGTAAGTGTCATAACTTATACTTGATGGGTTATTAGACCACCTTGTTTGGGGTCGGCCCTGTATAAGTCATGTGGGTCAAAGGGTTATTAGACCACCCTATTGGGGGTCGGCCATGTGGCTCAAAGGGTTATTAGACCACCCTATTGGGGGTCGGCCCACTCAGCATTATGTTATGTGGTTAAGTTCGAGCCTACATGAGTTAGGTAAAAAGGCAAGTCAAGTCAAGTATAAATAGAGTGCGGGAGGCACTCTATTTGCTCACTCACTTCTCACACATGCTCTCAAGGAGGAGAGGCGCACTTATGGAGGAGGAGGATTGCTGCTAGGTTATGGCTATCTCTATTGGTTGGTTGTATCATTGCTCTATCTATCTCTGAGGAAGTTATTGGGGTTTTTCACCTTTATGGTTTTCCCCAAGTAAATCTTTGTGTCTCTTGTGTGCTTGCATTATTGTCTCCATGTTTGATATGCTGTAGATATGCTGTATATGTTGTTCTCTCAGTTAAGATCCTAGATCATATTGAAGTAAATTCTGAAAATTTAACATGGTATCAGAGCTAGCCTGAAAGAAGGCATGATATGGCATGTATGACACTTGTTGCACTAACGATGCTAGGGCTTGATATAGCAAAAACCAGTCATCGTAGCACTTTCGCTATAAATCCGTTTTGGCAAAGTTTTCGGATCTGAAATTGTTACAGGCCGAAGCTAAGATCTCCAGGTATCTTGTGTCCAAAGGAAAACCTCTAATTCGTTGTACTTTGTGATTTATGATCTGTACAATATAGGGTTTCTGCCTCTTCCAGATCTGAGTCAAAATCAGGTGACCTTGGGAAAAAGGTCATATCTTGGGCTAGGAAGCTCCAAATGAAATTTCGTAAAACGTGACAGGTAGTACACAGTCCTATCTATCTCAGAAAACTTTTTCAGAGGCCGAAGGTCAAACAGTGACACGTGGCACGCCGTACAAGTTCGATCTCCTGTATTTTCCCAAAACAGGTCACGTTGCGACACTTGGCATATCTCTCTCTCAGAGAATCCAATTGAGGTCAGACCTGTCAGGATGGAAAGATAACAGGCCGAGCTATCTCAGAAAACTTTTTCAGAGGCTGAAGGTCAAACAGTGACACGTGGCACGCCGTACAAGTTCGCTCTCCTGTTTTATCCCAAAACAGGTCACGTTGCGACATTTGGCATATCTCTCTCTCAGAGAATCCAATTGAGGTCAGACCTGTCAGGATGGAAAGATAACAGGTCAGGCTATCTCAGGAAACTTTTTCAGACCCTGTGGATCAAAAATTTAGGAGTTACACCAGAAACAATCAGGTACATATTTCTGTCAAAACAGAATTATTTTTTGGTACCTTCATTCATGGCTTCCGGAATTTAGGGCTTTGGAGAAAGTTGGAATTTTTGTAATCAGAGACCACGGCTGGATGCTACTCATCAAAATAGAAATTTAGAGACCAAGATCAGAATTTTTGGTTGGGCAGAAGGCCGGGCTTGATTAGACCCTAGTTCGGGACTTTGATCAGAAAAGTGGAAAATTAGGGCTTCTGTAAAAATGGGAATTTTTGAAATCTGTGACCATGGCTGGAAGCTCCTCAGAAAAATAGAAGCTTAGAGCTTTGGATCAAACATTTTGATTGGGTAGAAGAGTGGGCTTCATCAAACCCCAGTTCAGGGTCACATCCAGTGAATCCAGAAGTTTCAAAGGCAAAATTGAGGAGTGAAACTTTGCAGTTTTCAAATTCTGAATATACCAGTTTGATCAGTTCATCAAGGCGCCTATTCCTATCCTATCGGAAGGTTGAAATTCAAAGTTTGTATTTTTGGGGTTTCTCTGACAAACCCATATCCAGCTCAAGGTCCAGTTCTTGCAAATCAAGTGGATTGGGTTAATCCTAGAAGAAGATGGATTGATCACCTGCATAAGTGAAAGAAGTTCCTGTTTCAGAGGGAGATGAGGATAAGGCCTTACATAAGAAGATTACAAGCGATCTCGACAGGTATGACTCATCGAGGTATGTTTTGATATTTTTCCATGATTAAGTTTATGGTATGTTTGTCTTCATGTTATTACGGTTAGTACAAATTTTGATTTTATATTTGTTGTATCACCTTAACAAAATTATGAATGCATGATAGAAGATATTCATTGGTTAGGGTGTTGACACTTATGATTGTACTAATGCATTATGGTGTTGTATGAGGTTTGTGTTGTCTACTAACATGAAAGGTACACCAAGAAAGACAGATCATGTTCTGATCCAAGAACATATGATCATGATAACATGAGGACAAAGATTCATCCATTGTCATGGATCTCATACAAGATCCATTCACGAGGTATGTATAACTTGGTTTTATAATGATTAACTTATGAGACATGCAGGTTACTAGCACAAGTCACTGAAGAGAACCAAAAGACATTATACGGGTATGTTAGACATAACTAGCTAACATGATAATCCAGGTATGTTTTTCCTATATCAAGCTAGATTCCTACCTTGGGTTAGGATCTTATACTATCGCGTTGTTGATAATGATTATTCATGAAGTCATAGGTTTGAATAATCATGATTGTATGCATATTATGTTTCTTACCATAAATGATGATATGACTAACCAGAAGAATCATGAAGGCATAGGTTTGAATAATCATGATTGTATGCATATTATGTTTCTTACCATAATTGATGATATGACTAACCAGAAGAATCATGATGGTATAGGTTTGAATAATCACAGGTTTTATGCATTTTATATCTCTTATCTTGTTTGATGATTCAACTAACCTGAAGAGTCATAGGCTTGAGTAATTACAGGTTTAGACATGTTATGTTTCTTATGATTTGACTAACCATAAGAATCCTTGAATGCTAATGCTTATTATTTCTGTTTGAAATGATCATGACTATACATGCTTGAGATTATTGTGTTTTAATAGTATACTAATGAATGTATGATTTTATATGAGATCACAAGGACAACACATTCATGATACTAATAAGCATGAATAGGGACCAAGGATGAATATGAGTTCAAGAACAGGTAATTCAGGAAGCAAAGATCAAGAGGGAGCACACTCTAGTTGTTCCTGCAAGAATGCAAAGGAGCACACTTCAGTAGTTTCTGCAAGGATGCAGATATTCAGAGGGAGTTGATCATCTCTCTACATCCCACAACAGAAAGGTGTAGAAGAAGCTACTTCAGATTAGGACTCCAGCAGCTCCTGCAAGAAAGCGAAGACTCAGAGGGAGTCCACCCAACGAACAAACAAAGATAAGTATTTGAATTGTCATTTCTTAAATAATACTGTTCAATAATGTATATACTGATGTTCCTAGAATTAGGTTGTGTATTATGCATATTAGAATAATTGCATTGATGAACAATATACTACTAATATGCATGGGTAAGTAGCCTATGGCACTGTACAACATTCCATTGCTACTTATCTAGAATGAAACCTCTTTGCTGACATGTTGGGAGTTGTGCACACTCTTAACAATGTTCTGGTAGAGATTGGAAGGCATCTAGAAAGTTACGGGATATGGATAAATGTTGTATTGAAGCATTGGCTAAGATAATTGCATGACTGTATGGCATATTTCTTTATGTGTAAGAATTTGTTCTGAAAACTATAAGATGTTTTCTAATCATGCAATTTAACTTGTTGTGTAGGAAAGATCATATGCCATCTCCTACAAAAGGACTACAACATTTGTTCCAGCAAGAAAGATATCTATTGAAGATATTGAAGTTCCCAGGATCTGGGATGAAGAAATGGAATGCCATGATCCGTAGATCATGAAGAAGATGTTTGGGATGCAGTCCCAAGACCTGACAGGGAGTCATATGTATGCAGATTGAAGAAATCCTTGTATGGCTTGAAGCAAGCTCCCAGAACTTGGTATGGTGAAGATAGATTGATTGCCGACACGCAGCGGAAGCTTACTACCGAGTTCGAGATGAAGAACTTGGGGATGATGCACTATTTGTTTTTGGCATGGAGGTGTGGCAAAGTGCAGATAGAATCTTCCTTGGACAAGGGAAGTATGCAGTAGAGATCCCAAAGAGGTTCGGGATGATGGATTGCAAGGCCATGGCCACACCTATGGCATCGAATCTGAAGCTTCTATGTGATGCTTCATCTGAGTCAGTTGATGTCTCTATGTATCGTCAGATGATTGGGTCCTTGATGTACCTGACGAACACGAGACCAGACATTTGCTTTGGTGTGAACACATTGAGCCAGTTCCTGACGGATCCGAGAAGTGTTCACCTGGTTACTGTAAAGCATGTTCTGAGGTACCTGAAGGGTACAGTGGATTATGGGCTCAGGTATGAGGCGAATCAAAAGTTTAACCTAGAAGGTTATGTTGATTCAGATTGGGCTGGCAGTGCTGCAGATAGGAAGAGCACATCTGGGTGCTGCTTCAGTATGGGATCAGGTGTGATCTCTTGGTTTAGCAGGAAGCAGTCCTGCGTAGCACTGAGTACAGCTGAGGCAGAGTATGTTGCAGCCTGTTCAGCTAGTTGTGAGGCAGTATGGCTACGGATGCTACTGTCTGAGTTATTTGATCTCCCGTTGGAGGCTACTGGTATCTTCTGTGATAACCAGAGTTGTGTGAAGCTGTCCGAGAACCCAGTGTTTCATGACAGGTCGAAACACATAGAGATCAAATATCACTATATCAGGGATATGGTGCAGAGAGGAGCTGTGAAGCTCCTGTATGTTGCGACGGACGAGCAGATTGCAGATGTGCTGATGAAGCCACTAGCCAGGGTGAAGTTCGAGTACTTCAGAGAGAGGCTTGGCGTGCTTCAGATCAAGGATACTTCGAGGAAGAAGTGATGGACACATTTGCTGAAGCCATTCCAAGCATGTTGGAAGGAGGATCCTTCACATGGCTGTGGATGTAAGCGCTGGATGATGAGCATCAGGATGATGTTCTGGTTTCTGCTTGGATATGATCAGTTGGATCATTTTATGTATGTATGTATGCATCATGTTGAATGCTTGGACCATGTATCTGTATATGTATCAGGTGGATACATTGTATGATCAGGTGGATCATGTATGGTGATATGTATCATGTATTTGTATTTGTATCAGATGGATACATTGATGATCAGGAGGATCATGTATGATGATATGTATCAGGTAGATACTTGGTATGCATCAGGTAGATGCATTGATGATCAGGAGGATCATGTATGATGATATGTATCATGTATTTGTATCAGGTGGATACATTGATGATCAGGAGGATCATGTATGATACTTGGTATGCATCAGGTAGATGCATTGATGATCAGGAGGATCATGTATGATGATATGTATCATGTATTTGTATCAGGTGGATACATTGATGATCAGGAGGATCATGTATGATACTTGGTATGCATCAGGTAGATGCATTGATGATCAGGAGGATCATGTATGATGATATGTATCATGTATTTGTATCAGGTGGATACATGGATGATCAGGAGGATCATGTATGATACTTGGTATGCATCAGGTAGATGCAGTGATGATCAGGATGATCATGGATGACGAGCTTCAGGATGTTGCTCCAGATGACATGCAGCAGGATGTTGCAGTGATGATGATCAGGATGATCATGGATGACGAGCTTCAGGATGTTGCTCCAGATGACATGCAGCAGGATGTTGCAGTGATGATGATCAGGATGATCATAGATGACGAGCTTCAGGATGTTGCTCCAGATGACATGCAGCAGGATGTTGCAGTGATGATGATCAGGATGATCATGGATACATCAGGATGATGTATGATGAGTATCAGTTTGATACTCTGTGGCCGTGGATCAGGTTGTGCAGATAAGCATGTAATTTGTGCCCTGGGAGATTTGCAGATGGTCTTTCGAGGTTTTGCCTATGGCATGTAATTTGTGCCCTGGGACATCTGGCAAATGCTCTTTCGAGGTTTTGCTTGGGAGGACATATAATTTGTGCCCTGGGAGATCTGCAGATAGTCTTTCGAGGTTTTGCCTATGGCATGTAATTTGTGCCCTGGGATATCTGGCAGATGCTCTTTCGAGGTTTTGTCCTATGGCATGTAATTTGTGCCCTGGGAGATCCGAGAGGTTGAGCTGTGTGCTCGTAATCAGTCCTGGGATGCTCTTTCGAGGTTTTTCCATGACCACATATAATTTGTGCCCTGGGAGATCCGATAGGTTGAGCTGTGTGCTCGTAATCAGTCCTAGGATGCTCTTTCGAGGTTTTGTGGTGACCACATGTAATTTGTGCCCTGGGAGATCCGATAGGTTGAGCCTTGTGCTCGTAATCAGTCCTGGGATTCTCTTTCGAGGTTTTGTGGTGAGGTCACATGTAATTTGTGCCCTGGGAGATCCTATAGGTAGAGCCGTGTGCTCGTAACAGCCTGGGATGCTCTTTCGAGGTTTTGTGATGCACGTAAAAGTCCTGAGGATTCCACAGTATGGCCAGTGATGATGAAGACCTGCAGGTGGTGGGCCTACATCCAGTATGAAAAAGGACTGGCTCTGTAGAACTTCCTATGACGAGTAGATTCAGAGATTGATTGAGATAGCAGCAGCAGTGACGATGATGATGACTCGATGACGATTATCTAGTGACGATGATCCAGAGAAGATGACTTGTGCTAGAAGAACTATGCTGAGAAATACCTTCCTAGTTAAGAGGGAGTGTTGATGTATATGTAACTTCGGAATGTATTTCACATATATGTATATTGTATTCCTATAGAGATGGTATTATTCCTCTATAAGGAAGTGTCGTCATTTATATTGTAAGTGTCATAACTTATACTTGATGGGTTATTAGACCACCTTGTTTGGGGTCGGCCCTGTATAAGTCATGTGGGTCAAAGGGTTATTAGACCACCCTATTGGGGGTCGGCCATGTGGCTCAAAGGGTTATTAGACCACCCTATTGGGGGTCGGCCCACTCAGCATTATGTTATGTGGTTAAGTTCGAGCCTACATGAGTTAGGTAAAAAGGCAAGTCAAGTCAAGTATAAATAGAGTGCGGGAGGCACTCTATTTGCTCACTCACTTCTCACACATGCTCTCAAGGAGGAGAGGCGCACTTATGGAGGAGGAGGATTGCTGCTAGGTTATGGCTATCTCTATTGGTTGGTTGTATCATTGCTCTATCTATCTCTGAGGAAGTTATTGGGGTTTTTCACCTTTATGGTTTTCCCCAAGTAAATCTTTGTGTCTCTTGTGTGCTTGCATTATTGTCTCCATGTTTGATATGCTGTAGATATGCTGTATATGTTGTTCTCTCAGTTAAGATCCTAGATCATATTGAAGTAAATTCTGAAAATTTAACACCAATGCGAAAATAACTTAATCATAGTATCGTTTTAGGTAGAGCCCATTGCGAGGCTCCCCTAAAGGTATCCTGTCATAATCAACTAATCCATAGGCTCCCTTTTCCAAAACACGTTTTACTACATATGGACCATGCCACATGGACTCAAGTTTTCCTGTCCCCAGCTTATCTTGTTTTTGGTCATAAGTAAGGACCAAATCACCCTCGTTGAAGATACGAGGTTTGACGGATTTTTCGTACTGGGCCTTGATGCATTTCTTATGTGCTTTGTTAGCTAAGGCTACATCACGGCAGGTTTCATCAAATTTCTCCAAGTATAGAAATCGTTCTTCCTCGGCAGTTGTGTTCGGTAAAAGTTTGACAGTGAGTTTTAGCGAAGAAATGTAGCACTAGATAGGCAGTACTGCCTCTAGTCCATACACCAATCAGAAGGGTGTGAAACCAGTGTGTTGAGTAAAATATGCACTATCTAATTCAACACTTAATTGTTAACCCGGGGCTTGTAAGCTTAGAGATGTTGGCACAGTATGTGCAGGATTGAAGGCTTAAACTACCGTAGCCTAACCTAAAGCTGTTAATTTACCTAAAATTGAGTAAGGGTTCTGAACTATCAATCGACTTGTCAAACAGACCTTCAAATGGAACTGCATTCATACACTACATACGACACTTCATTCAGACTCTATCTAAGGAAAAGTAAATCTTATTGTTATTACTATGAAATTGTTTTTAATCAAAAGGAAATTAATCTATAAACTTGAGAATCTCAACACTATTCTGAATATAAAAGACAATGACGAACTAGAGAAACAAATGTAATCCTATTTTAATTTCAAACTCTAAATCTATATTAATGAGTACTTGAAAGAAATCTAGCTACTTACTATCTAAACAAGAAAACATAGCTATGATGTTTCTAAGCCAAAAAACTTGCAAAAAACTATTAACAATGCTAAGCTAACTTTGCAATTCTAATCTATTAGAAAGCTTTGAAAACTCTTAAAGAAATCCTATCGACTTGAGCATTAATCAACAAGATAACAGTACTTTATTACTACAATGAATTGAACAATAAACTAATCTAAAATTGACAAGCAAATCGAGATCAAAAACAAAACAACACTACCTTGTTTCTATAATAAATTCAATTGCAACTACGCTATTTAATCAAGCTTCTAATGATAAACACAAAACGATTCTATTTCGAAAGGGAAATCTAGACTAAAACAAACCTATACTACTTCATAATCAAAATATGAAAGCAAACTAGAAACTAGTGTCTTGCAATTCAAAAAGCAACTAAACTACTGCATTCAAACCAAAACCTATTTCCTATTACACAGTAACTTAATGAAAATGAAACTCAACTAGTTCTTGAAAATGGAAACTACAGCAATGATAAATGATTCTTGAATTCAATATGCAGCAATGGGAAACAAGTTCAAATGCATGGAAAGCAAATCTTATTTCAAAACCTAACTTATGCTAAGATCATTAAAGCAATCACAAAAAGAATAAACTATGACAGAGATCTCGTTTCTATATATACGGTGAGCTCACATGAACATAAAACGTATGAAATTAAGACATGAGCGTTTATGTTTTATACAAGAAGCAAAAGGACAACACTACAGTGACACAATACAATGCATAAAACGTTTATACAACAATGGAAAGAGAAACATGATACTTAGCTTGCACAATGAGAAGAAAACAAAGACACACAAGACCAACTGTTTCTGAGGGGCCCTCCCAAGAACGGGGGTCGATCTTCTCAGCTACTCAATCACCAAACGCATAAGCAAGAAATGAATTTGGAATGGAACAGAGCAGAAATTCCATTATAAAAATGCAGAGCAAATTACATTTGTTTCTCAACCCTATGGGGCTTTATTTATACATGAAAATGCCAGTGGGGAAGGATAGAACCGAATCCCCAAATCCCTGGACTATTAAAACTAATTTCCATATTTAAAAAACGGCCAACCACGTTTTCTGGGCAAGTCTGTTTCAAATAATCACGAATTGCTCCCAAATGGATTTGAATTTCCACAAAATTCCTTGTGTGGACCTAAATAGGCCTATTCTGCACAAAACCCATGTGCTGGAATTTAGAATTTCGCCTCCATTTTCCCAGAAATCAGGCCCGAAATTTGTTGTCTGTTAAAAACACGTTTTTGACAGAATTGATGCTAGGTTGTTGGCCATATTGATTCTTGGGTACTTGGGCAAGTTATGAACCAAATCTTTACAAGCAGAAGCTCACAAACCATGTCTTCCAAGTGGGCAACAAAACCCATGTCTTTGTTTGCGTCTTTAATGCTCCCAAGTATGCTAACAAATGATTTTTGAGGTGTGAACAAAGGGTTGAATGGTCATCCGAATGTGAAAGAGCGTCTGAATGAACGTCCGCATGAAAACTACAGCCTGTAGAATCAAAACTATATGCCCAACAGGTTTAGAAATGTTAAGTTAATATTAATTTGCCATAAAAGACGATAATCAATGGAAAATCATAGGAGAATTAAATGTGTTTATACCTGAGTCCATATGGAAGTCTGAACGATGAGAAATATGAACTTGATGCATAAAAAATGGCAAAACAGTATAACCATAGCATGATCATGGATAAAAAATGATGACAAAATTGGGCATCAACACAGTGGCAGGTTTAATGAAAGTCCTATATGCCCAAAGGGTTGAAAAAAACATCACATGCCAATTAGACTTGTGAGTACCCACCATACACTGAATCATAGTTTTCAATACCTTGTTAATGGCCTCTACTTGTCCGTTTGATTAAGGGTAGAAGGGGTCGAGTTTTCATGCCAAAAACCCAACTTAGTACTTAGTTCATCCACCATCTTGTTCTAGAAGTGTGATCCATGATCAGTGATGATGGCTTGATGAACTTCGAATCTCGCAATGATATGGTTAAACATAAAGAGCGCGGCAATTTCATCGGCTTCTTTGTATGTAGGAATATCCTTGGCCCATTTTGTAAAGCAGTCAACTGCGACGATGACATAACCATGCCCCTCGGCTGAGGTAGGATTACAGTGCATGAAATCGATGTCCCATTTTGCAATGGGGCCAACGGAGATAATGGGATGAAGTGGGCTTGGATGCGAGCGCTTTTTATAATGAAAAAGCTGGCAAGGACGACACTTCTTGACCGCTTCCATACAATCCTTGAAGATAGACTTCCAATAGTATCCAGTGCGTAAGATTTTATGGGTTGTAGCGATCCCAAAAAGATGACCGCCAGATGCCCCCGAGTGACAATCATTCAGAATGTGCTCGGCCTCCTCATGAGTTAAACGGCATCGGAGAATAGAATCAATGCCATGACGATAGAATGTATCACCAATGATTAGGTAATATTTTGTGTGGTGAGAGACACGACGACTTTCATTGCGGGATAAATGAGGATCGAAACGTTCGGTTTGGAGATATAAAGTAATGTCTCCATACCATGAGTCAGAAGTACTAATCAGAAACAAAGAATCATCGGAAAGAGATTCAATGGGATCAAAATCTTGATCAGTACGGGGAAGATCGCAAATAAGCTCCACAAATACCAAATATTTCTTTGATTTGGCCATCTCAAATTGGAGATCGAATTCTTGGAGAATCACGATCCATCGTGAATATTTTCCCCCTAGTAATTGACGCGTGAGAACGTGGTACATTGGGTTTGAGTGGGAAATGATGGTAGTAGTGTGGAGTAGGATATAATGATGGAACTTCTGGACAACAATGACTGCTAACAGAGCTAATTCCTCTACATGTGAATAATGAGTTTCAGAGTCAATGAGACCCTTACTGAGGTAATAAATCACATGTTCCTGCGCGTGACTATCTTCCTGTACTAGAACCATAGTGATAGTTGAGGTACCGGTAGTGAGATAAAGTATATAATCCTTGGTGTAATCAAGTGGTTGTAACACACGCGCATGGGTGATCACATGTTTTAGATTGTAAAAGGATTGTTAGGTGTAGTCATCCCAAATGAACGAGACGTCCTTCTTCAACAACCGCATGTATCCTTGTGTTTTCTTCGCAAAATTACACACGAAAGGACGCAGGTAGTTTTCCTTCCCTGCAAACTTTGAAGTTTCATAATATCAGTGAGTGGTGGTAAGGTGACAATAGCCTCTACCCCTAGGGAATCGATTCAGATCCCATCTTTTGAAATAATGAATCCTAGGAGGCATCCTAACTCTACACAGAATATGCCCTTGTGAGGATTTAGACAGATGTTGTACCATCGAAGTCTGAGGAATACAACCATCAGATGATCGATGTGGAAGTCATGATGATTTGAATGAGCTGGCAGATCGTCAATATAGGGTTCCACGAAATCTTTCACATCATGAAAGGCATACAACATGGCCTACTAGAATGTAGCACCAACATTTTTAAGACCAAAAGGGAGTTTTCGATATGAAATGTACCCCATGGGAAGATGAAAGTGGTTTTATGTTGGTCAGCTCGGTGGATCTCTATCTGATTATATCCGGAGAAGCCATCCATAAAAGAGAAGATGGCACTTCATCCACAGTTGTCAATGATTTGGTTGATGAATGGGGTAGGGTAATTGTCCTTGGGACAAGACTTATTCAGGTCCCTATAATCGACACAAACTCTAATGGTTCTGTGTTTCTTTGTAACTAGAACGACATTGGAGACCCAATCTGTTAATGGAACAGGATAAATTAATACAGCTTTCAATATCTTTTCTATTTTTGCTTTAATAGTCGCAATCTTCCTAGGGTGCACTGGACAGAGTTTTTGTCAGACAGGTTTTGCGTCGGGATATGTCTGAATCTCATGCATAAAAATGGCAGGAACAATCCTGGGCAGTTCCTCGTAGATCCATGCAAATACATTGTGGAATTGTTTGAATAAGGCCGTAAAGATTTCAAGTTCATTAGGAGAACAAGTTTGGCCTATATGAATATTTTCCATGATGCCTGGTTTGACCGAGATGTCTATAGTAATGGTAGGCGTGATATTGGTCATATTTCCCTCTGTTACCATATCCTAGGTAAGAATAGGAGATTAAGGGAAAGACAAGACATTCGGTGAAACAATGGTATGAATTTCGTTCTCTACCATATCAATAGGCGGAAGGAAGGATGATCGACAATGAAGGGCTTCCCTTGGAAGCTCATTCACACTCATAATCACCATAATTAATTCATTAGAATGAAAAGTTTGGAGTAGAGGATCAAGTGATGGAAAGGATGAGTTCCGCTATAGTGGCAAAGAACCTAGGTTGGATGCCACTAAGAGTGAACATCTGGTAGATCAAGTGCTCATTGGATAGCCTCATAAGTGGCTTCGGCAGGGCTGAGAGGCATAAAATCTCCAATCAAATCCAGATGATGAGGATTGGGAACAATCCATCGGTCGATTGAGTCAGAAGAGGTTGGGATCATCGATGAGATCATGTTCACCGAGGCGACATGATTAGGGGGACCAGGTGTTGGAAAGACTCCCATTAGAGATGATTCTTTGAGGAGTCGTACCCCCACGCTCTCATATATTTGCGAAGAGTGTCCCAATAGAGGGACATTATCCGCAGGGTGAGTAATGGTGTCCGGTGTACAGAAATATAACTGGTCGATGGTGAAAATTCTCTCATGGTGGGGAAATTGGACTATGTGTAAGATAGATGATGCGACAATAGTCATGGCATAAAACCAATTTCGACCTAGTAATAAGTTATAATCCAACAAGGCAGTGACTACTTCCACATTAATGGAAACATCCTTACCTCCCAACTCTACAGCTAAGGATTGTAACAACCTGTGGGGTTGAAATCCACTCCCACCGAATGCTTTCAATGTCGTGGGGGAACGGTTCAACTCAGGAGATCCAATGGCTCGCCAATAGGATAGCGACATAATGGAAGTAGAGGCTCCTTCGTCCAAAATGGTAAGATGGATACTTTTCCCAGAGACGTTAGTAAAAATTTAAAACTCTAATTGGTGGGAAAGCCTCAGCTTGAAATACTCTAATTTGAACATGATGGTGTTCGAGGAATCGGGATCTACAGCTCCTAAAGTAGATGACAAAGTCTTACACTGATTTGGGTAGTTTTGTAAGACTTTGAGCGTCGACATAGCACAGGGGGCCTGGGCTATATCTTCTACAATTTTGTAGCTCTGAGCGACACGGGCATTAGGATTGAAAACTGATTTTCGAATAGTGCTCTTTGGTGGACACAATATCATATTCGATAAAGGATTCTCAATGGTCAAAGGACCTTAGGAAGAAGGAGCATCAGATGTAGATGGGGAGGATTTTTCAATATTACCTCCATTGCATTCCTTACTTGGGATAGAGTCGTATGTGCGCGATCGGGTAGACAAGTTGATTGTTTCACTCCGCATCATGAGAACATGGGCGGTTGTGGATGGTTCTCCTTGAGAAGGAGGAGGTGGTTGTGTGATCATTTGTTGTTGTTATGTGGGGAATGGGTCAATTAACACTGCGGGTGTGGGGTTTCCCTTGAGAAATTTTTGCACTTCTTCATGATGTGGACATTCTTTCGTGAAGTGATCGTCATTGCACAGTAAATATGAATATTTAACCTTCCATTTTTTATGTGTCGTCAGGATTATTCTTGGGCTCCTATTGATTAGAAGACTTCTTAGATTTCCCTTTGTTCTTCTTTTTGCCACTGGATTTTTGAGGTGAAGCAGATTGCACTAAATTCACTTTTGCAGTGGAAGCAAGGTTGGGTGATCGATTGGTGTTGTTACCATCCTGTGGTGAGGGTGGAGTTGAACTATGGTGGTTCTGTGGTCCACCGGATTGGATGGTAGGTTGGGTGTGAATGGAACCAATGATGTCGTCAGCATGTGATCCTGTAGGGGTTTTTTCTAGGTCGTACGAGGGGCATGGGGAATTAGGGATGATGTTGTACAATGTGCCAGATTGAGCATAGTCTAAGTCTAGATACTGGGCACATGAAATAGCTTGTTCATCCGTAACGGACCCTCCCATAGCTAAACGTAAGGACTTCGTGAACCAATCGACAAGTAATTGATCCAGAATGGGATCTTTAATAAGGTGATGCCTCCTTCTCCACTTGTGAATATGATCATAAATATGAGTGGAGGTGGATTTTCGGAGGGATGTCAAAAGATCCGTGTCGGATTTATAACGAATCGATAGTTGGAAATGAGTCAAAAAAGCCATAGCTAATGAGCGAAAGTCGGCGAAAGAATGTGGTGGTAACTCAATGTACCACTTCGTAGCAATGTCGCTAAGGGTTCGTTGAAACAACCTCAAACGGATAGAATCGTCCATTAAGGAGTTAGAGGAACACCATAAATGATAATTCATTACATGTTTCTTAGGGTCCTCGTCAGATTTTCTGTCGAATTTCGGTATGTTCGATGGTAACTTCAACAAGTATAGGTGGCCAATTTATGCTGTGTTGGATGGGATCATTAGTCAAACGAGACAGGTCTGGAAAATCTAATGTAGCCAGAAATGGTAACTGTCAGTTTGGTTGTGGATACTGGTAGTACTAATATGGCATCTGAGTACCAATAGGACCATGAATCGACCGATTGTAAGGTCCTTCAATAGGGAGTTGGCCATATGGAGGTGGGACACCTAGATTAGGAGGTCGACCAGAAGGGGGTCCTCCGCCAGAGTAAGGGGGTCCTCCGGGTGGAGGTGGTGGAGGTGGGACAGGGGGTGGGAGGGGAGGTGGGACAGGTGGGGGGGGTGGTCTTCCATATGGAGGTATATTTGATGGAACATTATGATGCCCCCACGGTGTGTTCATGTTTCTGAGATAGGGTAATCTAGGAAAACTATTTCCTGGATAATTTTGACCTATAGCAGGGTTATGATTTCCTGGGTATGTATGCGCCCATGGGGGTTGGTTCCAAATAGATGGTAACCTCGTCTGATGTGTCCACGTGGGTTGTCCCATGGTCGGATGTGAACTTCCAACCATATTATAATTCATATCTAAATGATAGCTTCCACTCACGTTTTTTCCACTAACTGGATGATGCCCCCCCATTTATATTTGATCCACCGACTAGGGGTTTCCCCCCGGTTGAAAATTGTCCACTCATGGGAGTATACCTAGTAAGTGTATATTGACCACTAATAATGGGTTGGACCATACTCATATGTTTACTTTTACTTAAAGGATAAATTCCACTCAAAATTTGAGGTGGAGATGTTGTTCCAGTTATGAAGTTAACAGTAGGTGACGGTGTCCCCCCAGTTGTTAGGGTCAAATTAGGTGTAGAACCGGCTAGATGATCTGGAGGAGTACCAGATGGAAAATATGGTCGGTCTAGATCATAAGTGGACATAATAGGCGTGGATATCCATGGTGAAGAAAAATAAAAAGAGTGTATGGGGGGATATTGTTCAAGAGCTAGTACTTTCGGGTCAAGTCTTGAGGCAAAACTCTGGCACCTAATCTTCTCACTAAATGTATGTAAACGATCAATAGTCTCATAAACTAGTGTGAGAAATGCATCGTTAGGAATCCATCGAGGAGGGAAATGGCATGGCGGAGTTTCCACCATCGGAAGTAAACCAAAGTCGGAAATATTATGGCCTAAAGAAGTTTCCCAAAATGAGGCAATTGGACCAAACGCGATCGCTATCGGTTCGTCCAGGGGTCGACTAAAAATCCAATTAGTGGTGTCGAGAAGGCCTTCATGCTAGTGATGAAAGGATTTGTCATGTGAAGTAGGTTTTTCTACCAGAACAGGTCCAATAGGATTAGTGATGGTTGGGTTTACAAGAGGTGAATAACTCACGCCTGATTCAATAGTAGGAGTTCCTTCTTCACGTGACCCAGATGTGGTCAGTTGATCCATGATTTCTCCCTAGTTCTCCTCTTGTTTAAGGGGATATTTAGGTGGAAATTTTAATATTCTACGGGATCTTATGAAGGGTTAGTCATCCATGGTGACTAATGTAAAACTTCTCCTAAGAATTTTCTACAAAATAAAAACACACTTCAAGATCTACTCAAGCTAAAGCTGCAAGCAAACTTATGTGATAGGAAGGATTCAAAATTCTGGAACCTCACGGGATTATCAAGGTGTCGCAAATCATGATATACCACAGGATCCAACAGTTATACTCGGCCCAATATTTTAGAGCACTAACCAAGGAGTATTAGGACTGTACCCCTAACCATATAACTCGACTACCTGACAGTACATGCGTAGTAGCTCCCCGAGTGTTGTTCTTGGTGTATTGCCACACCAAGACGACCAATAGTTAACTCAGATGGTTTCAGGAATCCTAATGGGGTCTCCCGATATAATCAAGGTACGTGGGAGCTCCAATCTGTAGTAGTGTTGTCTAACGCACTACCGTACGACAGGATCCTTTTGATATACTATCGAGTATGTGAAGTACCTTTCTATATCCCCGAATGTACGTGAAAGGTCGTTCGATATACTGACTGGTACGTAAGAGAACTACAAGCCCCCGGAATGCAGTGTAGGAAAATAATGATAGTTGCCACACTTTAAGACACCAGAACACGTCTCTAACCTAACACACAAGTTTCTATACAATTTTAACATAAGCTACCACTTGATTTTACCTTGGATGGTTAAGTAAATGCATGAAGTGTAGACTTGGAATTTAAACAAGATGCAAAATTACTCTATATGAAATGCAAGCCTTCGTTCTTTTTTCGATGAAAACTACCTAAGATAGGGAGAAGTCTTTTTCTTTTTGATAGTGAAAATGAACAAAACCCCTATACTTCTTTCCCAAATTAACCAAAAGACTTAAAAAATATTCTTTCAACAATCCAACAAAAATGAAAAAGTAACACACCAAATCAAAACTATTTTTGTATTTTTCTTTTCAATTCAAGCAAAGAATGAAAAGATTAATTTCCTTTTCGAATGCACTAACTCAAATTATGAAATGAACTATGCTACTCTTTTACTCCAATTTCAGATAACTAAATATTTTTTCGACTACAATATTTAACCGAATGGAAATTCTCAAAAATATAAATCACCCAAAATCTCAAACAACACACAAAACCACACACAAATTTCTCACAAAAAATCGCAACAACTATGTATTAGAGGGCTGAGAAGTCAGATTGAATAGATCACATAAACTAATAGGGAGTCACAAGAATGAATGTGCTGGGGATGGATTGAAATTTCCTACTACGAAGGATACACTCGCTTGACTAACTAGGACCCAAACCAAGCTTAAACTTCAAAAACAAGACAATGGACAAAGCATGTGGTACCTAGGAGATTCTGAGACTGTCAAAGACAACCTACAGAGTTCAAGGAATTAATCCAAAAATCAAAATGAGAGATTTTTCAACCTATGCACCAAATTATGAAGGGTGATGCGCCCTACAGGGGTCCACCAGAGCATTGGACGCTCAACGATGTGTTATGCACACACAGAAAGTGTGTGAGCGACACAGTATGCAAACAGGAAAGTAGCGTCAGCAACATCATCTTCTTTACAGTTAAGTGCATCAGAGGCACAGTGACGCAGGAAATGAACTGCCCAGGTGCGTTGGGTGGGATCGAAGCAAAAAAAAATATCAAAGAAAAAAATATAAATGACTCAATCATAAAACCTAATCTGAGTCTAGATTATCCAGTAGCTCTCTGATGACTAGATCCAATAAATAAAGAGGCTAATAAGAGGATAAATCAAGAATTGTAGACAAACCAAAACTAATGATTTATAGCTCCCCAGTATGGTCGCCATTTTTTTTTATAGACAATCTGTAAATGCAGACACAAACTGATCTCTCTAGTCTTAATGGTTCATATCTAGAACAAAACATATACATAACACAAATACCTTTTCTATATTGATTGAATTGCAAAGTAAATCAGGAAATAACTTACCATATGGATGCAATTCCTTTCTCCTCGTTTGATATAGCTCCCAATTCCTCGATCTTCAGATACAAAACAAGATAGAGCAAGTGGAAACAAACAAATAATGAAAGCATATGATTATGAATCGATCTGGATCAACAGTCGAAGAAGTCAATTATAAACATTATAAAGACAATAACTTTATGGAAATATTTTGTATTGAATGTAAATTGCATCAAATACAAAGTAGAGAGTTACAACCAATGCTTTGACGTCATAACACCAACTCAAGTGATCTTAGCCTAAAAAGCTAAAATCCTTCTATCCTCCTATGGATGAAAAGGATATCCTATCCAAATTCCACCAGCATATAGGTACTTTATCCTTCCTCCCCTTAACCATGGAGAGAGGGTTCATATTTATAGGCCAAAAGGGATATGATAAGTTGAGGATTTAGGGGAGAATTTTAAGGGATCATCCCACTCGGTAAGGGGATCGAGTGCCACCTTCCCTAACATGTAGGGATAAGCCTCCACGCCACCCAAGTTTCGAGAAGTTGATCGAAGCTTCTCTTTATCCATTTTAACCACCAGCGATGCACCTTGCACAAAGGAAACTCATGTCATTTGAGGAAGACACACTTTGTACAAGAGAAACGCGCGTCACTGACGCGCTCTGTCAATGTGCAAAGCGCGCCAGCTAGGGTTCGATGCACCTTGCCAATGAGCAGGTCGCGTCGGGGGTGACAACAAAAGGTCAAAGGGATAGACATCAACTCTCCATTCGGTCTTTTAGCTCAAGTGCTTGAGGAAACAAGGCATATAGAGGACACACAAATCATGATGAAAAGATTTAGGTGTAACATAACCATCAATGAAGAGAATAAATTAAGACTCGCCATTAGACTTTTTGTTCTCATTGGCCCACAAAGATCAGTATGCACTAGTTCCAAATTTTTTGTTGTAGAATATTATTTTGTCTTGAAGATTATCCTTGTTTGTTTTTTTTACATGTAAACAGTGCTTGCAAATGGAATTTTAGGACTTTGTAATTTTACATGTCTCTTACTTCTTTCCTTTTGTTGATAGTTACCAAATTTTCAAAGCTTATAAATCCCATTCTTCTATTCCAGATCCAACTTTCATCTACTTTCCCCATACAAAAAAAATCTTCTTTTCTCTCATCCAAGATGTACACATTATTTGGATATTAGAGCACGAATTTTCATGGCTCACCCTTATACATTGTCGGAGGCATTTGAGAGATATAGAGAATCACAAATAGTGGCGCCAACCACTGGAAGAATGATTCAATTCAAAATTGCATCAAAACATGCTCTTCAAATCTTCCTTGGGAGGGGTCTTCCTCCAAATCAGTCCTCATGCCTGTCCTAAAAGGACCTTAAAAAGGATTCCCTTAGACCTATCCACAAATTCTACAAACTCTACAACAAATGTAGGGAACTTTGTTCCTTCTTAGTAAATTAGTGAAAAGACTACATATAGTAGAGTCAACTCCACTTTCCATTTCCTCACAAAGAATTATGACTGTATTTGCAAGGTAATTTCATTTTCAAATCCACTCTTAATTAACAAACATAATAAACAAAAAATGTAGGGAACTTTGATCTTCCTTACTAAAGTGGTGGTTAAAGTTGTGCTTTATGATGTCTTAAAACAATGTCTAGGTTGTAAACAATGTAATGCCTCATACAATGAAGCAATGTCTCTTTTTTTCGTTTGAAAAGTACTATAAAATGTAAGTTGATATTTTTTTGGTTATTTCTACCTAGTAATTATCTTGCATAAGTACAAGAATTACATATGTACCTGAACACTTTTTTTCATGTGCTCATTGATGTCGTTGATAAAATATCTTTTTATATTGCTTTCCATTCTTAAAGAAAAAGAATTTATGTAATAATCTACTTGGACATAATACACCTCATTTATATAAGAAGATAGGCCTACATGTGAAGTGCTTCCTCTTCAAGTGACACATGTCATGCTCCAATGTGAAGATGCCCAACAATAAATTCTCCAAGGTGTGAAACTCTCCTCAAGAAGCTACAATGGTCCACCTCCACAGGGATCCAAATATTCAATGATCTTCCTAATCCATGTGCTCCTTTGGTTCCATCCCACCTACATGATAACTACCTCAATCAAAGTGTCTTCAAGTCAAGCACAAGCCTCCATGCAATAAACCAAGTGTGCCCATGTCATCTAGGGCTCAACACCCTCCTCCAAGTTTCCCAATAGTCCTCCAAAGCAATTCATTCACACTTGTAGGCAACTGACCTCCATGTGTACATCATGAAGATGTCACCAAGCTCCACAAATATCCAATTCTCCAAGGAATAAAGCCAAAAAAACACCAAGATGAAGTCTAGCAATCAATGAGAAAGAGAACTCATGTCTATTTCCATGATGACATATCCAAGGGTTGTCCATACACCATGCATCTCACATGACATCAAGTGTCCCCAAGAATGGTGTAAATGCTTTTGTTCTAATCTCGAAAGGTAAAAACACTTCTATGACCTAAGAAGAGGTTTGGAGCAAGTGGGATTCATAATACTTGAAGAAATTCTTGTTGCATAACATTAGCAATATTGAGCTTGTTTGAGTTGAGGAGGGAGGCCTCTATTTATAGATCTTCTTGGAGCCAAAATTGAGCTTGAATGAAAAAACACATTAGTGTGAATATGATAACTCGGTGTATGGCTAATAACTCTTCAATTAGATGAATTGGTTCCACTATTATGGGCGTCAGTTGACCAACAATATTCTCCATAGGTTTTGTCTCATTGAATGGGACATGAAATTTGTCAAAATACCATTGCTATAGACCTCATTGTTTAGGTTACATCCATATAAATGGGTCTATAAAAGGAAAACATTGCGAGTATGTTTGGATTCTCGTCGACGAGAATCCAAACATACCCGCAATGTTTTCCTTTTATAGACCCATTTATGAATATCACTTATTAGACGTTCAACCGACGTTATTCCAACATCCAATTGGTGTGGGTTGAACGTTGGTAGCATAAGTCTAACATCAATTATCTAGAGAATACCCAGCGCTAGTTCAACAAATCATCCACGTTTTTTTTCTCAATGCGATTGTAGACATATCTTTTTGGACGTTGAATCAACATTCGGTCTACGTTGCGAATGTCTCTTTTCAAGCACCCCATAGTCGTTAAGTGTACTTTGAAACGTCTCTTTTTGGATGTCAAACTGACATTAAGTCTACCTTACAAAACATCTCTTTCTAGACATTTGTTGGATGTTACTTCCACATCAACTTACATCCATGTTTCGACAGGCCACTAAAATACTTTAACATCACTTTGCAGACATTCAATGGATGTTTAATCAACATTTTTAAAAGTGATTGAAGTTAAAAAAATGTCTTTGACGTCTCTTAAGCGACACTGGTAGACTTCGCTTGGCATTCTAAAGCGGTGTTTTTAAAAGCGATTGAAGCTAAAAAAAATATTTTTATACATCTCTTAAGCGACGCTCCAAGACGTCACTTGGAATTATTAAGTGATGAATTTCTAGCGACGCCTGACTGACCTGTAAAAGCATGCCTATATGATGCAAAAAAACATCGAACAAGCATCAAATTTTGGGTACAAATGTATTAGTGAGGAAACCTAAGAAAACAATAATTTGTGCTACATTTCTCAACTTTTTAGGAACTAAAAGTTTTATGCATTTATGGAAGGCATTAAGGAAACTCGAGAAAACAATATTATGTGTTGCATTTAATTATTATTTAGTAACTAAAGGTTTAATCCATTCATGGAGTGCATTGTCTAAAACTTGTATGACTTGAGTGGCCCCTAATAACTTTATGTTTCTTCCAAATAATTTTAGATTAAGTTGTTTAGTTGGAACTACAAGGCATTTATTTATATATCCAAATTTTTGAATAGGAAAATACATGCATTTTGACCTATCTTGTCACCTTTTCATGTGTACCTCAACATAATCTCTTCTTCAAATAAAATTGGATGAGGATACTTTCCAGATGCTAAATGATGAATCCCAATTGCATTATTGCACCCCATTCATGGTATGGAATTTAATCTCAAATAAAACAAAATTATTTTATGCTTACCTAGGTTTCAACCTCTTCTCATTTTCATAGCACAAAATTCAAGGTTCCCCCTATGAGATCCTTAGAGAGAATTTCCCTTGATCCAAATAGGATTTGAAGATATTGGATGTTACGAGTCATAGGTTTGTCTAGACTGCTACCTATTATCACACAAAGTGTAGTTGTCTACTTGAAAGGTCCTATCCAGGATGGTTGAGGAAGACAACTAACTTGTGACACCTAAGAGGGCCTCGATTCCCTAGATAGATTGGTTGTCACGCCAATCAAGGCACTATTCACTTCTTGTTATCCAAGCCACAGACAACAAAGGTGGAGACCCTTATCTACTCTTGGAAAGAGATATCTAACCCAAGCACTCAAATAAGCAAATCAAAAATTGAAAATTGAAGTGAAGGGTTAAGAACCCTAGATTTAAGGGATTGATCTATTGTAGAGGCTTAAGGAATATGAAATATAAAATTTAATTAGTTCAGTTACAATAGCTCATAATTAAGTGTGAATCCAGGATATAGGTGTTAGGGAAAATGATTAAAATCAATTGCCTTGGGAAACGTGTACTTAATTTAGGGAAAATGGTCCCAAGAGGTTAATTTGAATGGATAAAGGCTTCCTAACACTGCTTGACTGTAGATCTGACAATATCAAAGCTTACAAGCAAAAAAATGAGCAGTCAGACAACTGAAACGAGGCAAACTCAGAGAGGGAGCATTAGATAAAGATCAATGCCTAGGGATTTTGGGCTAGAAGGAGTCAACATAGCATGATCCCCTAGGAAACCCACTTCATGCTTGGCATTAAGATGAAAACCCATAAATCGTTCGCCACGATTTGAAGTTGTTTGAGCTAGAGAATTTTTATAAATTTTAAGTGAAGGTTTTAATAGTGAATTTTAATGGAAACGATTAGATTGGATCCCAAAATAACAAGAATACTTCGAAATGTACCTAGATATGCTTGTGTATGCCTTGCTAGTTGATAATCTTCCGAAAATGAAGCAATCAAGAGTGAAATCCAGCTTCCCCAAGTGAAATCGCTATTCCTCCAAGTGACCAATGCGCCCTTCCCTACCAGAAACGATCTATAGTGAGAATCAATCAAGCATGAAAGAAACTATACAGAATAAAATATGAAACAAGTAGCATCAATATGTCCAAAAGGTACAATAAACATACTCCCGGAGACAAAGACTGATCCAAAAGTAAGATATGGGATTTCCCCACAATAGCATCCCCTCAAATCGTCCTCCTCTTCTACCGCACGACCTCCCTGCAGAAAAACATTGGAGAAAAACAAGATCCACAATGATATCACAGAGAAAAGATTGTATATTCACTTGCAAGAAATTCATCAAAGCCTCCAAGATATTTACAAAAGATATTCTTTATTATGTTGGAAATATAAGATCCCAAAGGTGCCTTTACAATGAGGGGGTCTCTTCCTTAAATAGGAATGAGAGAGACCAAAAACCTAACCACTTTATGAATGAGTGGTGGATATCAAAACATAAAAATAATACAATCAACGGCTATGATGAGCCAGAGCAATAACACATGGATCAACTCACTAAGGAGGGGGTGCGCACTCATTAATGTGGCACTAGGGGGGTCGCACCACATAAAAGATAACTAGGATAAGTGTAAGAAGCACATGATGGAGCTAGGAGGTATTAATTTCCTTCACTAAAATCACCCCATGGAACAATGATAAAATATATGACTCAATAACATCACAAAGTGACCAAGTGAACAAATTGTGGCCCCCTCAATAGTAGAATAATACATCAAAATAATTGCCCAAAGTGTGTGTGGACCCCACTAAAATATGAAAGCTATGATGGAAGGTGTGGTATGCATCATGAATGACCTCTAAATAAAACTCATGTCAATTCCTTGCCTCATTTTCCCAAATCAAATTCCTCAATGACCATTTTATTCCATTTTTATCCTCGAAAAATCACATGTAAATCAATAAAATGCATGTAGCTCTCTGCCTAGTGCTCTGAGCACTAATTTGACTATACAAAATGTATAGGGGTATGTCTATATGGTAATAACAATGGTTGGACCCCATACTCCCTCAGTAGCGCCCTAGGAGAACCAAATAAAAGTCTAATTGTGCTGCCAGGCCATTTTATAATGGCAAATTTGTGGTGGAGTGACAATCTGAGTGAAATCTCATCTGGAATTGCCTGTAACTAAAATATGAGTGTCCCAAGGCATTCAGAAGGCCCAAAAGAATTATATATGAGTACTCATACACCTTATGGCTAACTGGATAGTCATATGTAACCTCAACCATACCCGGACAAGATAAAAATAATGGTCTGTAAATAATAATAACCATAAAAAAATCATCATACCATCATATGAAACCTGTGTTTGTTGTATGCAACCATCAAATGGGGATCTAAGGACCATAAATCATCATCCTCCAACATCACTGGTCTAACTCATCTTAGATCCTATGGTTGGCTTGTTCAAACTGGGCTTGACTGGGTCAGGATTGATCAAAATATGACCCATGCTTAAAATGCCTGATGTTGCAAGTGCAAATGGATAATGTATGCTCTTTTAATCATTCTAATAGCA
Organism: Larix kaempferi; assembly: GCA_027924585.1. Lineage (NCBI taxonomy): Eukaryota > Viridiplantae > Streptophyta > Pinopsida > Pinales > Pinaceae > Larix > Larix kaempferi. Next base: position 19,850,619 of record BSBM01000602.1, read on the forward strand.
AGACTTAAAGTAAGAAGTGTCATTTCACTGGTTTTTAATCAATAATTACATCAAATATAAGTTTAAATAATCATTTACTCAAAATAGAACCTCAAGAATATACTCATTTCATAGACGTGAACATTTTGCTAGCAGAGGGTGAGGGTGAAGAATGCAAGGCTAGGATAAGGGGATGACTTGAATGACTCAACACTATGATAGTTCGGATAAGGGAAAATGAATACACACTTAAGCATATGTTGGATCATAAACACGCAGGGAATGGCCGTGTCTCACAAATGGAATGAGTTGTTTAGAGAGGTGCTTATTCAACCCTGGCAAATGTCTACAACTCACATCCAAGCTGAATCCAACTCCGTGAGGATATTTTATAGAACCTTCGTAACTAGGTGCACAGCTAACCGAAACTTGAGGTTCTAGGGGCACTTAGAATTAGTTGTCCCTTACTCCATCTAACGTCCCAACCCATAGGCTCCGTGAGGTATTAATCATTACATTAAATTGTGGCCAGCAGTCTTTGGATTTAGAATATATTTAACCACTGCTTTTTAGGCCTTAGGTCCCTTTGGATTTTGCATGTGCTTAGAAGCACAACTAATCGCAACTTTCATCCAGGGTGCTTTAACATTTCAATTTCCATAGCCCTCTTTCATTGTGCTGAAAAGCACAGTTTTAATTTGTTTCCGTGGGCTTGCAAAAAAGATAAGATAATAGTTTCCGTATGCATGTAATGATGGTAGTACAATTTGATTCAGGTTTAGTGAACACAATTCAAGCAACTAGGTGGATTATCCATCATCAGGACCAAACATCGATGCAACTGACTAGAGAGGTCAAGACATTAAATCCAACTCACCTATGCTCAGGAACCAACACCAGTGGGTTCTCCTGGACTAGAAGGATCAAGGCTTCATAAAGTTTTGTTTCCAACTCAGAGCTGAGACACAAACTAACAGGGATGCTATCCAACACAGAGGAAAAAGTGGGGAAGTCCTCCATATCACAGGATGAGGATGGTAAGTTAGGGTGAAAACCAAAATGGGAGAGACTGGATGGATGGGGATAGTGAAAGATGATGCCAAAGCTAGCAAGCCATAAACAGTGGGAATGATCATGTCCATACTACTAAGAGGGTAAAACCAATGAGTATAAGTGAGAGCTTCTAATTCTAAGTAATTAGACCATTTAGATAACCAATTAAAAATAACCATGTCCATATATATATATATATATATATATATATATATATATATATATATATATATATATATACTGCCAGATCATGACCACTAGATTCCAAGTCAATCTACTAAGATTAACAAAAGAGCAAAACAATCATAACCAATGCACAACATATCCCTATTGGGACATATACTTGTATCTGCCATCTGGATAATCAAGAAGTCACCGGATACACTGTTGTTGTAAAACTCTAGGCACTGCACTGCGCTATATGGAATAAAAGTGGTCACCTTGGTCATCAAATATGAGGTCATGAGGCTCAGTCTTGGTATAGGTTTGTCATGTCTGATATGGGGCTACTCTGGTATGTGATTGATCATCAAAAGTACTACTCATCATAGGTTGATCTCATCAAAAATGTGTAAAGGCCTGGCTCAAAAATATACGGGAATCTGCTCTGCAAATCGTGGTATCTCGGCTACTATGGATGTGATAACACTACCAAGATAGATCAATATTCTACATATGAAATTTCCCAAGTGTTTTTTAGTGAGATCCAGTGCCTATAGGATCTCAATATTGGTAGTCAACTGTCGATCAGCTCCGAGAGAAATAATATGTTGTTATTTTGAAATGATCATTCTTCATATTTGTTGACTCCTAATTCTCTCGATAGTTGGACTACTACTTGGGTTGTTTGGGTAGATTTTAATCTAAAAAATATGTCCCTTTTTCCATAACATATGATATTCTAGGATGAGAGAATCCACATTTGTGATCAATAAATATTTATTGGATGGCTTGTTATTGGGTAAGAGTGATGTTCTCTTCTTGTGGTCAGTTTCTTGTGGAAATAAATGACAATTTCAACGCTATGGGAAATGGTGATTGTAGTTTTGTAGGGATAATGTGGTCAGGATGAGAAGAAGAGGGTAAGAACTTGTTGAAAAATATTTTGATAAAGATGGCCATTGTAAGCAAATGTGGAAAATGGGGGAATGTGTATGCATCAATGCTTAAAATAGAAATCCAATTTGGGACTTCAAGCACTATCCCATGAAATCCAAAATATCTAAGTGTACCTATGTTGTGCAGAAAACTATCCTATGACTGGGGTGAGATCACCAACATACTAGGTTTGCTAAGATAGACATCTAGGGTTTCATAGTAAGCAAATTAGATTCAATATTTAAACAAAACCATAGAAATCGTTTGAAAGATAGAGAAAGATGCACCTTGTTTATGGAGTTTGATCCTAATATTTACTCCAAAACTTCAACCCAAGAACATACAAAACCAATATAATACCCCCCTCAAATGAATTTGGATACAAAATATTGTTGAAATTCAAATAAAACATAGAATTAAACTAGTTAATCAAATGAAAATCAACATATAACCAAATATGAGATCATGATGAGCAGTAGTTAGGGAAGAAAAAAGATATGAAATCTATATTGATAGTAGCAATTAGTACAATATTACCTCTTCTTTGCTTCGTCGGCTTGCAAAACCTTGACTTTGGGTCTCCTGCTTCTCTACTCCAATAATCCCAAGCAAATCTCCATTGTATAAGGGTTTGAAACTAACTAAGGCAACAGTTTCAAAGCATGGAAAGAAAATGGATAGGGAATGGTCATTCCTCCATCATAAAAGTACTTAGGCAAAAGTCCCCCCTTTATGGATCATCTCCCTTTCTTTTATACTAAGTGGAGATTGTTACCTTCAGGTAGGGAGCAGTTATAACTTAAGGGAGGTTACCAAAACCACCCAAACTACCCCAAAATTTGAATTTTAATTAGTTTTTGAGGTATTTATTGCAAAAATCACTCATGAGACAAAGGAAACTAGTGTGTACACCCCTGTCATACAAAGGAAACATGCGTTTTCAGGGTGAAAGAAGCATGTTGACAAGTTATAAAGGGCATTTTTTGTCTCCAAACCTAGTTACAGGGATTATGAGTGCTAGGGAATCACTAAATGACTAAGGCCATGGCATCCAAAACCAAATCAAGGATCTTCCATCCATAGTGTCATTTTGTGATAGCGACAGTCAGCATTTGAATTGTTGACATTAGAGGGTCCAAGAATCTCAGTCTCAACAAAGTACTTGAAACAAAGAAAGGTGTCAGACAATCTTATCCCTCGGATAGATATTTCCAATATTCAAAATGACCGCCAGAAACATACAGTGTAGATCCAACATATATATGTAACTAACGTAACTATCATGGCCACAATAAATACAAAGTGTATCCATGTGATATATAAATGGGTCATGGCCACAAGTGAACAAAGTGGATCCATGCCTAACAACTTAGCATAGCCACAAAATATATAAGGTAGATCTTTGTCAAATTGGAGATCAAGTGGATCTATTTCTCATCAATCATCAGGAGAACAATATAAAAGATGAGTAATGTTTCTCCCAATGGTACCAGTATAAAGTGTGATATAATATTGAACAATTCAGTCAATAGCAAAATGTGAGGATGATATTATTGGTCCAAGGTCTTCCATCCAAACCGCCTAAAGGTACGAACCCTACCCATGCGAATAAATGAGCTGAAGTAGAAAATGGGGGATACCGTTTTACAATTCATTGATGTAAACCATTAACAAACATGAGGAAACCCACCAATAAGGAAAATGGGTCCCAGTGTACCTAGTGCATTCTAATAGGTGTGAATATATATTCTTGAAGTCAAACATCTTAATAATCATTGAGTAGGAGAATTAATGTATTCCCACTACCCGATAGCAAGGAAAATTGCCATTGGTGATTGCAATCCCCAAGGTACTACCGAGACTCTAAACCTCATTCCTAGAGAAAAATGAGTTGAAGTCGATGGGAAGAGGCTCGTTGGAATGGAGGCATTAATGCATCCTCCATTATCCAACACAAGGAGAAATCAAGGACTGATTTGATTTGGAGAAAGACTGAGTACATGATGAAACATACTAACACCAAGGAATGGCTAACATATGAAGTCAAGGAAATTGCAGAATGGTCGAAAACAGTTATATCCTTGAATGGTGAGCATGAAATAGTAGTGACTTAGGCATATTTAGACACAAAGGGAACAACGATAAAAAATTGCAATGTAGAATACATTGACAGATTCTCCATATGATTGTAAGAGTAACCAACTAGAGGAGTAATAACTCTGAGATCAGATTTATTCTAAGTCCAAAAACTAGAACCCAACTTGTTGAGAGAATCAAAACTAGTGCTTCGTTCAAGGACACATTTGACTTGTTGTCGTTATATTAGGAGACATTTGAGATCTTTCCCTTCCCTTTTCCTCTTTTTAAGTACCATCTTAATTTTTAACGAGCTTGAAAAAGAGATAAAAGCATGCCCGATAATACCTTTTTCGTAAAAATTTAACGAGTCTGAAAAAAGTAAACTCGAAACATTCTTCCTTTTTTAACGAGCTTGAAGAAGAGAGAAAGATGCTCTATATGGTAGCATCCCATATATTTTTTTCAATACTGGGGTAGTTAATGCTCGCCGATGTTTTCAATTTTAAAGAGTCTAAAAAACTTAAAGAAGACTCTATAATTGTTCTTTTTCATAAATTTAGTCTCCTACGCCCGAAAAGGCATAAAACAATACGAGGGAGAACTCTTCTATCCAAATTTGACTAGAGTATTCTTTTTTCATAGCTAGTCCATGCGGCCCAGAAAAGGTTTAAACTTATACTTGATAGATGATACTTCGATCTTTTAATGAGTGTGAAAGAATCAAGCTCGCTCGGCAATATTTTCATGCTTAGGGAGTCAGAAAAGAGCTTAAAGAGGAATCCATATGGACCTTTTATGTGAAAGTTTAATGAGATCATAAAAGTGAACTCGAGGCCTCCTTTTGTTTTTAATGAGCTCGAAGGAAGGATGGAATAAATCTTGTAAACTAGGAGAAAACGAGTGTCAAGGACACGCAAAACTAGTTCGAGGTGCATGGAACAAACCTATGCATAATGCAAGGAACGTGAGCAAGATAAGAACAGTCAAGGTGTGTCTCCTCTGGGTACAAGGTGTCAAGTTGCAAAGGAAAAATGATACAGGGCTTAGAAAAAATGAGATAAGAGATGAGGGCTTATATAACGAGCTAAAAGTGTGAAAGCCAGCAACAGGCTCATAAGCGCAAGTGGGATTGATGCAAATGTATATATGACTTAAACACAAAAACAAGAGCATTATAAGGAATGGCCAGGAATATATGAGAAATAAAGACATGAGGACTCTTCTCAAATTCATGGTAAAACTAAAAAGGCTCCCACGCCTATGAGAAAAAATCTACATGGGAACCAAAATGGAAAAAGGGTGTTGACTAGGGTGACCCATGTTAGGTAGGTTATGTTGTCGGACTAGTGCATAATGCATAAAGATATGGCTAAAGCACAAACATCCAACAGGTTTGACCCTATGGCGAATTTGGGTGGTAAAAGGTTCTAATGCATCATAACAAAGGGGAGGCCTAAACCTATATGCAACTTTCCAAATATACCTGATCAAATTGAATAGTTTGCAGAAAATTATCTCGAAGCAACCATAAATCGAGCTAAAAATCCTATCTCCAAGAAACATCAGTACAAGAATCATATCCCAAAAATATAAAAAGAAAGATCTGATACAGGTCACTTTGGTATAAATACTCTCAACTTTAAAATCTTCAACAATATTCCTTGCCCAGGCAAAGTTTACCAGTGAAGACTCCAGAATGCTAAGGATTGAGGTCGTAGAAACAAAAATATTTTACTCATGAGGAAGATCCAATCTTAAAGAAATAATAGAGTCTGCAGGAACAGACTGATCATTTTGGGAGTTGAAAATTATAATATCAAAATCAAACTCATCAGGAACACCAATTTGCAACTCAGTGGCAAGGTTGAGAGACTCAAAAATACCAATGTCTGAGGATCTATAAGTAGTAAATGCAGGCTCAAAAGGCAAATCGTGACCATATTTGATTGCAAGTGAGTCTAATCTAGAGAGATCATATTCAGAAAGAACATCAATATCCAAAGGAATGTTAGATTATATCATAGACTATAGGAAAACTTCGTTGGATGGGAGTATATCATCCTAGATGGAACACATGTTTGAACATTCAAATGGATCAATGGGGTGGAGAGTAGGATTCAATGCCCCCATTGGATGAATCACCTAGTCAACTGTCAGGATGAAGTCCCGAGAAGGTAAGCATGAACATAGAGGCTTCTTCTCAGTAAAAATTGGACACAAGGGATATAAGGCTTGGTTGATTCGACTACACCCAGCTTTCGAGGTTGGAAACTTCCAAGGGTCGTTAAAGTAATAAGTACTAAATTAATACACCTTATATGTGGAAGTTGTGGAAACTGTTGAAATTGCATGTACCGGAGATGCATTAACATGCAAATCATGTTGGGGAAGATCAAAAGTTCCCATTAATGAAGGATACATCCCCAAGCCAATATTTTCACAATCCCTCGCGGAATGGGATACTAAAGTAATATTGGATCCATGATCCTAGTTGAATTATTCCAAATGCTTAAGGCTAGTTGGTCAATTGTTACAATCTTTCCCTCATGATGAAACTTGATGACGCAAAATATTGAAGAGCTAAGACTACTACCATCATAGCTTGAGTCCAACTTATTCCTAGCAATAAATTATAATCAAGTGGAGATTCAACCACCTCCACATCCACTTTGACTATTTCCCCCCTAGCTCTACAGGAAAGGATGGGATAATTTTGTGAGGTTGGAAAAGGTGGCCATCTAAATCCTTCAACATAATGATAAGAGCCACCACGTCAGGTGATCCTAAATCCTTCCAACATGATAAATACATGACACATGTGGAGGCACCCTCATCTACAACTCTCCAATGAATCTTAGTGTTTTTAGATACAACTTGGGTCTGAAAAGTAGCATAATGGGGTAAACGAGGTTTCTAATTCTCAAAATCAGAAGAAATCAATTGATTGTCCGCGAGATCTATAGCTCCTAAAGTTGAAAGTAAGGTATTCCTTTGAGTTGGGAAACTTTGGAGTGCCTCAAGTACAGACATTACACAAGGATCATGGGCCAAATATTCCACTATACTATAATTTTGAGCAACACGTGCATTAGGATTATAGGTGGCTTAGTTTAGAACACCCTGTTAATTTTTGAGCATTAATTCACAATACTCTAGGATCTTTACTGAGAGAATAACATGTACAGTATATCAATGCATATCAATCATAGCAAGCATATCAATTATCACAAGATGCAATCATAAGAGACAATAGACACACAGAGTTTCTGTGGGGAAAACCCTAAGATGAAAAACCCCACAACTTCCTCAGAGATAGATAGAGCAATAGCACAACCCAAGTACACAGAGATAGAATCCTCCTAGCAGCTGATCCTCCTCCTCACATGTGCGCCACTTTCCGAGTGATGGATAAGTGAGTAAGTGAAGTGATCAAATATGAGTTTCTTTTCCACTGCTTGTTCATAATTGGAAGGTTCTTTGTTCATGATATCATAGAGTAAAGCAACATAGCTGCTATGTGATCTGGTTCTCTTCTTTGCTTTGTGTTCTTCTTCTGGAATGCCACATCTTTCTGCATCTTGAATGAGCTCTCTAGCCCATGCAGGTTTTCTCTTGTGAGAGTTATTCTCACAGGGTGGATCTACTGGTTGTTGCGGATCTTCAATTTCACGATCGACATCTGGAATTGCTTTAGTCATGGTAGTGTCTTGAAATCTAGTTTCCTTAGGTTCTTCATAAACTTCAACGAGTGTCTTCCTTGATTTGACGAATGCTGAGTTTTCATTAAATGTTACGTCCCTACTGACATCAATCTTATTGAACCTTGGAAAGTATATTTATAAGCCTTCTAGCTTTCATTGTAACCCACAAAGATGCCCTTCTTTCCTGAAGGATCTAGCTTGGTCCTCTTTTATTTTGGGACATGAGTGTATAATGGACAACCAAATATTCTGAGATGGCTGACTTCAGGTTTCTTACCAGAGAAGACCCTCTTCTGGTGTCTTGTTGTCCAATATCTTGTGGGGTGCTCTGTTCTGCACATATACAGCTGTCCTAGCTGCTTCTGCCCATATATGCATAGGTATATCCTGGTCATGAAGCATTTCCCTTGCTACTTCCATGATTGTTCGATTCTGTTGTGGATTGTAAGGAGTAGTCAACTCCATCTTAATCCCTGAATCACTGCATAGCTTCTTGAAGTCACCTGCGGTAAATTCTCCATCATTGTCGGATCCGAATGTTTTGATCTTCTTATCAGTTTGGTTCTCCATCAAGGTTTTGAATTCCTTGAACTTATCCAACACTTCATCTTTGTTCTTCAAGAAGTAAACCCAAGTCTTCCTGGAGAAGTCATCAATGAAAGAGACATAGTAAACATACCCACTCAGAGAGCTGGATGACATCGAGCTGCATACATCGGAGTGGATAATTTCCAAGATACTTTTTGCCTTGCTTTCACTGCTTGGAAATGCCTTCTTTATGTTCTTTCCTTTTGCACATCCTTTGCAAACACATTCATGCTTGGTCTTAATTTCAGGAAGACATTCTACAGCCTTACTTGCAATTGGTAATGCTATGTAGTGCATATGTGCAAGTCTTCTATACCAAAGTTCACTTGGCTCCATGGAATCATGCACCATGGCATGTTCAGGTTGTCCCTTCAATTTATACAATCCTCCCTCTTGCTCTCCAATCACCACTGCATCATCAATAGTTTTACCCTTTGGCCACATTAAGACTTGGCCATCTACAAATGCAACCCTCATACCTTTTACATCTAATGCAGAGATGGAGAGTAGATTCTTCTTGAGCCCAGGTACAAATAGCACATCTTTCATCTTTAAGGACTTTCTAGATTCTAGGTTGTAGGAGGCTTCCCCACTTCCTTTGATAGGGTATTGATAATCATCCCCAAGTTTCACCTTATGGGGTGATTCATGTTCAGATAAGTTTACAAAAGATTATTTAAACCCAGTCATGTGTTTGGAAGCCCCACTGTCAATTAACCAATCATTACAACCATGAAAGATAGTACCTGTGAGAGCAGAGATTAGAACATACTCTTCTTCGCTTGATGAGTCATCATCATCACTTTATGCTCTATCTTTCTTCCTGGAAGGTTCATCATCCTCAGCAGCATGAGCATGATATCTTCTTTTGTTATTCTTCTTCTTCTTGTTGAAGTTGTTGTCTTTCTTCTCCTTGGGACAATTTCAAGCAAAGTGTCCCATTTCATTACATTCGAAACATCAAACATGAGATAGATCTTTCTTCTTGTGATAAGGGTGAGAATGTTTCTTATTATGAGATTTCTCCCTTTTAACCTTGCTTCCCTTGGTGTGAGCTGTGAGAGCTTGATATTCATTCCCCATCTTTTCTTCTCGTGCCACAAGCCTAGCTTCTTCTTGAGAGCATTCCTCCCACAATCTACTGAAAGAGATCAATTTCTTTCTTGCACAGATTCCTTGAATAAAGGAGTCCCATGACCTAGGTAGGCCATTCAGAGTGGTCATAACAACTTCACCATTGTCCACTACTTCATCCACAGCTTCAAGTTGTTCCTTGATCTGAGAGACCTTGGAGAAGTAAGATTGAATGGTCTCTCCATTCAACATCTTGACCCCTTTCAATTGATTCCGCAGAGTCATTTTCTGATTTATGTTCTTTCCTTCAAATAACTTGGTCAGGGAGTCAAACATCTCCTTGGGTGTCTTTAGAGATGACATATGTGGTATGAGATGGTCTTTGATAGAATCAACAATGATTCTCTTTGCCTTGACCAAGTTCTTCTTATGCAATACCTTAGCCTCTTCATCCTCTGGGATAGGGACCTCAGAGCTGATGTAGGATTCCAATTCATTTTCTTCCAGGATTAACCCAATCCTATACTTCCAAGCTCGGAAGTTATCATCCCCTTCAAGCTTATCCTCAATCTTGGTGTGGTGAGACATCTTAAAGAGTACTTCAAATTGAAATAGAAGAGATTTAGGTCTTACCACTTGCTTTGCTAAAAACTGGATCTGGTCCTGGATTAGGGTTTGTCAGAAAAAACCCTAAAAATTCAAAAAGTGAATTTCAACTTTCTAGATGCGCCTTGATGATTTGATCAGCTTGGTTTATTCAGAATTTGAGATCTGCAAAGCTTCACCCTTCAGAAATGCCTTTTAGTCTTCCTGGGTTCACTAGGGAGGACCCTGAATTAAGGTTTGAGTTTCCTGGATATTTACCCAGCCAAAAATCTCGATTCAAAGCTCTAAACTTCGATTTTTCCAAGGAGCTTCCAGCTATGTCTTCAGATTTCAGAAATTCCTATTTTTGTGGAAACCCTAATTTTTAGGGCCAAATCTGAAAATGCTTAGAATTGAATTCTGATTGGACAAATAGATTCTCCTTGATGAGTAGAGTCAATCTACTATACTGATTTTTCCAAAATCTGTGGAGAGAAACCCAATAAGCAAGAAACCCTAGTTTCTGTCACTGCACAATGTCTTCTTCTCAGGTTAGCTCTGATACCATGTTAAATTTTGAGCATTAATTCACAATACTCTAGGATCTTTAATGAGAGAATAACATGTATAGTATATCAATGCATATCAATCATAACAAGCATGTCAATCATCACAAGAAGCAAAAGCATGAGAGACAATAGACACATAGAGTTTCCATGGGGAAAACCCTAAAGTGAAAAACCCCACAACTTCCTCAGAGATAGATAGAGCAATAGCACAACCAAAGTACAAGAGATAGACTCCTCTTAGCAGTTGATCCTCCTCCTCACATGTGCACCACTTTTCGAGTGAAGGAAGTGTGAGTTATGAAGTGATCCAAATAGAGATCTCCCGATCCTTATTTATAGTTGTCCTGTTTGCCCAATAAACTTATGGGGCCGACTTGTCTAGCTAGGTACAATAACTTCATATTACATTATATCAGGCCGACCCCTTACAAGGTGGTCTAATAACCCATCGGCAAGTTAACATACTTGCGACACTTGTCAATACAAATGACGACACTTCCGTATAGAGGAATAATACATCTCTATAGGAGTACAGTAAATATATAAATGAAATACATTTCGAAGTTACATATACATCAACAAGATGGAATTGCGCACTTACTAGGATGTGTCTGTTCTGTTTAAGTGCCATAGTCTTTTAGACAATTTGTGACATGTTTTTGCATATGATGATTCAACCTTTGGGTTCAACGCACTTGCCTCAGATCATCCTCATCATGACGTGCCTACAATATTCTGCTGATGTTCTGTCGTTGCGCATCTGATGTACTTCTTTACTTTGCACATTTTACTTCAATCATTCATGCATCATCCAAACGTATGTGCATCTTCTGATATACTTCGATTATGTCTATGCACTTCTTCCTTAGAATATCTATGACTATCTACGTGTTGTCTGTGATACTTTCAATCAGTCATCACACATTTATGCATTCTTCTGTGATTCTGTCTTTTAGTATTTGTTCATCTGCTATAGATTTACAACATTATTTTGCACACCATCAGTATTTCATTCTATTGCATGTGCGCACTTGGCTCCTCTCTAGATCATGTTGTTATTTACTTGAGCCCTTTGATCCAGGAGGATATTCAGAGATCAATCAGTATATAAGTATTCAAACAATAAAATAAATCATACAGTGGTAAAGAGCTCGTTGACAACTTTCCGTCAACACTTGTTTCGTGTGAAACAACCTACAGATGCAGAAGTTGTCAGGGTTAGAAGTTTTGGAAAAATGGCAAAAAAAAATGTAAAAGGAATGGTTTGTAAAAATTGGGTGGAGTCTATGGGGATCGAACCGAAGACCTCCAATTCCGCTAGAGTCTTCACAGAGTTCTACTAGCCAAGGCTCCCGCCAGTGTCACTTAACATATAAGGGGCAGAACTTGTATATAAGTTTGAATGAAGATTTGTTTTGAAAATAGGGTGGGGTTGAGGGATTATCCCTCCCTCGACCCCGTGGTCAACAGCGATACCCCCCATTGGAACATGGATCCAATTCATAGTTCAACGAGGAGCCAAGTCACCGTTCAACGTGGAGCCAAGTGGTTACACTATGCCCTATCACAAAAATATATGTAACAACTCCAACACATGCGAAACCATATTATATCGCCAAACCATAACATGGAACCATATATTATATTCCATCATAACCTTGCTGCCATATGATATATCCACCGTTCAACATATAACAAAATAGCATAGAATGGGGAGAGGCCTGCGGGCTTGACACCGCGACCTCTGCCCCGTATCACCAATGCGTTAACCATTGGGCCATGGCCCATCCATTGGTTGAACAATGGGGGAAAACAGTTTAAGAGTTACAAGCAAAGATCGGAGCTCCAAATGGTTGCGTGGCCTCCTTGCCCACGACCCAAAAACCATTATTTAAAACCACGACAGGCACAGTTCCCGAGGGAGTTTGAAGACCACGATACACAGGCGCTTATGCACAGATTTTGAGACAAAGTACAGGGTCCATTCTCGAGGCAGCGTACAACCATTAATGGGCATGGATCCCAAGGCATAATCCGTACAATTCGTATTATTTTGTCTTATATGCAGGCAGAGTTTCTCGATTTGCGTGCCAAAGGAGGCCTCAGGCATATATAGTCGACTTTATACTCATATTTCTCAGAATTTCAAGAGGAACGCAGTGGTGCAGTCTGTTTCTGAGTCCAACTGACATAAATCATAATTGTTTCTAGAATACTCATTTTGTAAGATTTGAAGACTTAATAAGATTGGCCTTCTCATTGGAAGTGGACTGAAGACGTATCCCAAGAAGGGTGAACTCCGTTATCAGTTCTTGTCTTCATTTTTCTCGTTTGCATATCTCTATTTATTTGCTTATGTATTGATTTAAAGCATTTAAAAGTCATCTTTTATGCCATTTTTATAAGGATTAACATACAAGATTCACATGTTATTTTATGGTTTAAAAGATCCTGAAATATTTTCAAATCAAGTTTGGTATCAAAGCAGCTTAACCATTGCATTCTGAGTTTTTTTATGTTAACAAGAGCAAGGCTTAAGATAGGTGAAGGATAGCTTGAAGAGTTTGATCCATATATTGGTTCAATAAGAGGAATAATGGCTTCAGAAAAAAGGAGAAGATGGGACTTATTCTATCCCTTATGAATGGGATTTCCTTAAAGCTTTCATGAAGATGCAAAGTATGGTGGAAGAGCTTTATCAAGATTAGAATTAGGGAGAACAAGGTGGTTCTTCTCATGCAAAAGGTAAAGAAGGAGGTGGTGAGTAACCTCCTAAAACTCCTCCATCTTCACCATATTTTCTTGATGGATTTTTAAATTACTCACTTGAAAAACAAAACGTTGATCTTAATATGCCCTAATTAAAGCTTGATATTAAGTTTGATTTACATTATTATAATGAATAACTTAATGCTAAAAAGTTGGATAATTGGATCCGTCAAATAGAGGTTTATTGTAGGATTCAAAATTTCATTGAAGATAGCTTGAAAATTCAGTTAGCTTCTCTCCGACTTTGAGGGACCGCTCTCATATGGTGGGAAAGTAGAACTCAAAAGGATTTGGCCTCAAAAGGCAATATTATATCCTCTTGGCATGAGTTCAAGTCAGCATTAAAGAAGCAGTTCTATTCATTAGGCTACATGCAGCAAGCCATGATGGATTGCTAAAATTTGAGGCAAGGTAAGGGTCAAAGTGTACAAGAGTACACATAAGAATTTCGAAAGAGAGCTTTAATACTCGGTATACCTCTCTACACTCAAGAAATTATTCTCAAGCACATAAGTGGATTACATAGTTATTTGCATCATATGATACTTATGTTTAATCCAACTAACCTTGATGAGGTATACATGCATTCAAGCGACTCATATGGAGTCAAAGGGGAAGAATACAAATGAAAACTTTTCCAAGAAACCTTACAAACCTGAAGGAAACAAATTCAAAGGTAAGGGGAAAGGTAAGCATACAGCTATAGTAAAAAAAGAAGGAGACAAACCTACATGCCCACATTGCCAGAAAAAGGGTCATGATGCATCCAAATGTTGGAAGATTCACCCGGAGCTCAAGCCTGAGAAGTTTCAGAATAAGGAGGACAAGAAGACCACTGCTAGAACTATCCAACATGATTTGGGATCTGACTCAGGGGATGAGACTAATATTGTTGCTACGGGCATACAAGGTAAAAATCCTTCCACTTCTAATTTAAAGCATGAATATGTTGTTGATGAAAGAGAGAGAAGTGAGTTGTTTCATATAAGAGTAATTTATAAGCATACAAATATAGATACTCTTTTTGATAGTGGATCACAAGCCAATCTCATTTCAGAAGAGATAGTTAAGAAACTTCATTTGGAAACTAAGTTACACCCAAAGCCATATCCACTTGGATGGGTATGTGATAATGCACAATTACAAGTGACAAAGCAGTGTAGACTTAGGTTTGCTATTACTTCTGGATGTGGTTCCATTGGATATATGTGGTATTGTTTTGGGAAGTCCTTATCTTTATGATAGGAAGGTTATCTTTTACAGGGAAGATAACAGGTACCAACTCACTAAAGATGGTATTGAATATGTTGTTCATGCACATCGCATAAAAACTAATCTTTCATTAGTTTACGCAAGTCAAATGAAGAAACTAGTAAATGCTAGTAAGAACTTTGTTCTTATGATTGTTAAAGCAAAGGATGATGGTCAAAATGAATCTTATAAAGGATGTGATCCAAGACTTAAGAAAGACTTAACTAAAGTTGTAATTGATTATGATGTCTTGTTTCAAGGACCTAAAGGATTACCTCCCAAAAGAGAAATCCAACATGAGATTCTCTTACAGTAGGATGCACGACTTCCTAACATTGGCATGTACAGGTCTTCAATAATTGAAAATGCATAGATAAAGAAGCAGGTTCATGAATTGCTTAAAAGAGGGGACATTCAACCAAGCTCCTCTCCATGTGGTTCGCCAATTTTTTTTGTGCCAAAGAAGGATGGCACATGGTGTATGTGTGTTGATTACAGGGCACTAAACAAAATCACAATTAAGGATAGGTATCCTCTTCCTTGGATTGATTATATTTTGGATCAACTTAAGAATGCAACTTGTTTCACTAAGTTAGACTTAAGAAGTGGCTATCATCAAATTAGAATTCATGGCAATGATATTTGGAAGACTGCTTTCAAAACTAAACAGGGATTGTATGAATGGATGGTAATGCCCTTTAGGCTTTTTAATGCACCCACAACATTTATGAGGGTGATGAATGATGTTTTTAGGCCCTTCATTGATGAATTTCAGTCTACTTAAATGATATTTTGATTTTCAGTCGTACTTGGGAAGAACATGTCAAGCATGTAAAACAAGTTTTGGATTTACTTGTAAAGGAAAAATTGTATTTAAAGATGTCTAAATGTGGAATTGGGAAGACATATTTAGTATATCTAGGTTACATTGTATGGGGTGGTGAATTGAGGATTGATCCTTCTAAAGTTGAAGTCATTATGAATTGGCCCAAGCCAGATAATGTAACCGAGGTAAGAAGCTTTTTGGGAGCATCCCAATATTGGAGGAAGTTTATTGCTAACTTATCCTTCATAGCTTCTCCATTACATGCTTTGATAGGTATGAACAAAGTCTTTTAGTGGGAAGGCAAAGCACAGAAGGCCTTCAACACTCTGAAAGAAAATATCAATACAGCTCCAGTACTTACACTGTCAGATCTACAACAACCATTTGAGATAGAGACTGATGCTAGTGGTTATGCCATGGGGGAAGTCTCAATGCAACTTTAAAAAAAATATGTTATCATTCTGAAACTTTCTCTAAAACTATAATTAACTATCCAACCTATGATAAAGAACTGTATGCACTAGTACAAATTGTGAAGAAGTGGAAGCATTACCTAATGGGTAAAGAAACGATTATACATATTGATCATCAACCACTTCAATATATTCAATCTCAAACTAAGCTACAACAATCAAGACATTTCAGGTGGATAGGTTTTCTACAACAATTTCATTTGATCATTAAGTATAAGAAAGGTATTCAGAACAAAGTTGCATATATGTTATCAAGACCTCCAACAAATTCTTCTATTGTTATTCAACAAAGTCCTTTGGTACATTCAAGTTATGTTGAACAATATACTAAGGACGAAGATTACAAAGAAGTATATGAATCACTAAAAGAAGGACCTCGAAATGAAGAATTGAATTATCATATTCATGACAAGTTGTTGTATCATCTTGGAAAAATATGTATTCCACAAAGTGAAAGACTACACGTGATAAGGGAAGTTCACACTTCTCTCATTTCAAGGCATTTTGGTGTAGGAAAAACTATAGCACAATTACAAAAGTTTTGTTATTGGCATCGAATGAATGATACTGTGTCCAAGTATATAAAAGGATGTGTTATGTGTGCAACAAGTAAGCCAAGTAACAGAAAGTTAGGATTGTACACTCCACTTCTTGTTCCTTCCTGTCCATGGGAAATTTTTTCAATGGATTTTGTAGGAGGGTTACCAATGTCTAGAAAAGGACATGATTACTTATATTTGTTGTGGATAGATTCAGTAAAATGTGCATTCTAATGCCTTGTAAAAATCATATCATAGCTGAGATGACTACTCATTGGTTCTTCCAACATGTATGGGTCCATTTTGGACTACCTACTTCTATTATTTATGATCGAGATTCCCGCTTCCTTGGGAAATCTTGGTCATCTTTATGGGAACTTATGGATACTAAGTTAAAGAAGATCACAACATTTCATCCACAAACTGATGGACAAAGTGAAGTGGTCAATCGGACAGTAATATATCTTCTTTGAGGGTATTGTGCCAAGCATCCCAAGCTGTGGGATGAACAGTTTCATTATGTTCAACATGCCTACAATAGAGTTATGCACTCTTCAACAAAAAAGTCTCCTTTTGAGACATGTTTTGGTTATTTACCAAAGTCTCCCTTAGACTTTGTTTATGGGAAAGATCCAGTGGGATATGGTAAAGTTGATGCGGATAAAGCTTTGAAGTTCATTCAACAGATCTAGTTAATACATCAAGCAGTACAAGAACAGTTGGAATCCAGTCAGGCCAAGTATAAAGAAAGACATGACAAATGTCGGCCGTAGTATTTTGTCTTATATGTAGGCATAGTTTCTCAATTTGCATGCCAGTGGAGGCCTCAGGCATATATAGTCGAATTTATACTCATTTTTCTCATAATTTCGAGAGGAACGTAGTCGTGCAGTCTGTTTCCGATTCTAACTGACATAACTCAAAAGTGTTTCCAAAATACTCATTTTGTAAGCTTTGAAGACTTAATAAGATCCGCCTTCTCATTGGAAGTGGCTCGGAGACGTAGCCCAAGAAGGGTGAACTCCGTTATCAGTTCTTGTCTTCATTTTTTGGTTTTCATATCTCTTTTTATTTGCTTATGCATTGATTTAAAGCATTTAAAAGTCATCTTTTAAGCCATTTTTGTAAGGATTAACATACAAGATTCACATGTTATTTTATGGTTTAAAAGATCCAAAAATATTTTGAGATCACCCTTGATGCCCCGAATATAAATTGGTATCTTCCACTTGAATCTCTATAGCCTCACCATCAAGCTTACTTCAAATATCCAACTTGCATCACTATTTATACATGTCCTACATGGATTGTATGTCCAAAATTTGGTTGTGGAATCCCTTCTTCCTTTCTTCATGGATTGTTATTTTACCACATGTTATCTTCTGCGCTCCTAATGTGTCATCATTTGTGAGTCTTGCACATCCATGGTCCACGACTTGGTGGAACTTACACCTTGGTAGTCTTGCACTCTCGATGTATGATAGCATTGCCCTAACATGTTCCTCAACCTAGTGGGACTTTCACCCTTGTTGTACCATTACTTGTGGGACTTGCGCACTTGATGTAATAATGATTTTATGGAACTTGCACATACATGATCTTCATTTTGGTGGGAATTTGACCCCTGCGGTACCATCACTTGTGGGACTTGCACACTTGTGAGTCTTTAGCTGTGGAATTTGCACATATACTAACTTCAACCACTACACCCTTCTTGGAACTTGTGCGCGCTCCAATAAATGAAAGCATATTCTGATTAGTGAGACTTGCGTGCTTTTAGGACTGTTTAACCATAAGCCATTACTCACTGCTTGCGCACTCCCGATTCTTCTCTTGACATGTGTCATGCTTGCACACTTGTACCTTTGCTTGGTTAACTCCTTGGCTGCTTGTGCACATGTACCTTTTCCCAACCAATTCTTTGGCTGCTACCTTGAGAGAGTATGACTTGGTGGACTTGATATCTGCGCAGGTACCACACATAGTAGGATACATGACTTATGTATTTCTTTGAACTAGACCTGCATGATGTACCTTCTTAATGTGCTTCTTCGTACTGATCATGCATGGTGTATCCTTGCTTATGTACTTCTTCGTACTGGATATGTATGATATATCTTCCTTGTGTGCTTCTTCATACTAGATATTCATGATGTATCTTCCTTATGTGCTTCTTTATACTATTCATGCATGATGTATCTTCCTTATGTGCTTCTTTATACTAGTCGTGCATGATGTATCCTTGGACACACATCTTTAGACTGGATGCAAATTCTAGATATAATTCTTCAGAATGGCATCCATATTCTTCACCATATTGCGCATATACTTCTTCAAAGTGGCTTCCATATACTTCTTCAAGCTGATATAGGAATATTGTATCCCCTTTGAAATCATTCGACATCAATGACTCAAACTAAATCAATTTACATCCTCTTTGACATTAGTTCACATCAATGACAACCAAAGTTCAACAATATCCCCCTTTAGCATTAATGTCGACACCTTATGAAGCTGTGTATAATATTCTTGAACTGTATGCTTCATCTGTACTTGTCGCAGTTCTCCCCCTGTGTAGATGCTCCCCCTGCATTCTTTGGCCTTCTGACTTCTGCACATACTGTTGTCGGTACTTGTTTTGGTTTTTGTTACTTCTGCACATATGGATGATCTACTTCACGCTCTTTCACGTCTGTTGCATCTTCATGATGTCTCTTCATTAATCTACTTCACGCTCTTTCATGCATGCTACTCATGCATATTTTATCCTCGACTGCTTTATTTCTTCTCAGCTTCATGCATCTTCTCTCCCTTTGACATCAATGTAAAAGAGGTTCCATTACTCGTGCAATTATTGGTTCATCTTGTATTTTGTTTTGCATGGGCCTTTACCTCGATTTTTTTCTGGGATGACTCCCCCTATCTTCATGCTTCATTTCTTTACTGTAATTCTTCACTGATACCCTGTCATCTGCATGTTCCCTTTTTAATTATCTTTGATTGCTTTATTGATATAAATGTGACATTACTCTTTCATTTTGAGTCATGTTCATGTCACAACACTTCATCATCATTTGCGCAATGGTTCAAGTCTGCCTCATTTCATTCCAAATGTGTAGTGCCAAAAATAAATCCTTTACTGGTTTTGCACAATCCTTTCTGTTGACTTGACTATTTCATCTATCGCATTTACTGCGTTGTCCCCTTCCCTCGTCTCATTTATTATTGCTGCACCTTGCCATGGAAACCAAATATTTGGAACTTTCATCTGCCAGTTCAGCATTAAAGCAGATATGACACTCAATTTGTATGAGAACAATTATGTGTCATCATCATACTCAAGCTTTTTGGGGAAACATCATTCCATTGCATGAAGCAATAGATTGGATTTTCGCTTTTCGTACACCTTTCCAAAAATCATTAAATCTGGAATTCAATTTTGGTGACTCCGCCACCTTCTTCGACTTGCGCGATATTGAATGCATCTCTCATCAAATTAATTTCATGTGTGTGAACGTTGTCCATTCAATTCTATAAGATATCCATGAACAATGCTTGGTTCATCACCATTAGCACTCCTGCATTTCCATGTCACATTATCTTATGGTTCTAATTCTTTCTTCCAATGGTCACCTTCTACCAAAGAATAAATAACTCTCTTGAGAATGTGTGACTTGCCATTCAGAATCAACAATCTGAATTCACATGCCTGAGGGTTGATATGGGAGTATGGTAATGTCGGATGGAGGACAAAGAGTTTCAACACCAATATGCTCAGTTGTAGATGTATCTCGGACAAGAAAATAATGCGCACACGAAAACATGGGTAAGGAAATATCCCGTGAAGCACACAGAAGAAGCAGAGAATCCGATTACATCCAAAGCATCAAGCAATTGTTGCTCCTCCTGCAGATCTTGAAAAATATCAGGTGAGACCCTTGAGTTCAAAACGATGCATCCTATAATTTAAGGAGTAAGATAAGTAAAGTTTAGGTTTTGAAGGTGTATGTCACAGTACTTATCATAGTCACATGAGGTTTTGTGTTAAGATGGAAATGTCACAGAAAAGAAAGTTTGGATACATGCATGCATTAAGTTATTGTTGAGTTATTTTGTATGTGATACAGTAAAGAACCCAGATATCCAATATAATATTTTGTCTCTCTAAACTTCAAACTTATGCACACTTCTGATCTTCTTATATTAATTTTGTTGTGCGCTAACTTTGTACGCAAACAATTCACTGTCATTGTGCTTCATACATCACTTGACTTCTCATTCCACTCAATTCTTCACTTCTGTCGATGACTTGCTTCACATACTGTGTGATACTGATACTGCAGTCTGCATCATGGTTCACTCTATCATTCTTCTACTGTGGGACTACATTGACCGACTAACAATATGCTTCAATTGATAGCTTGTTGTTCTGAGAATATGCACTAGTATCAGATGGAACCGCGCACTTACTAAGATGTGCCTGTTTAAGTGCCACTGTCTTTTAAACAATTTGCGACATGTTGTGCATCTTATGATTCATCCTTTCGGTTTAAAACACTTGCCTCAGATCATCCTCATCATGACGCACCTATAAGATTCTACTATTGTTCTGTCGTTGCGCATCTGATGGACTTCTTTACTTTGCACACTTTACTTCAATCATTCATGCATTAGTCAAACTTTTGCGCATCTTCTATTATAATTTGGTTCTATCTCTATTCTTCTTCTTTATAATATTTGTGACTATCTACGTGTTGTCTATGATATTGTCAATCAGTCCTCATGCACTTCCGCATTCTTATGTGATTCTGCCTTTCAGTATTTGCACATCCTTCACAGATTTGCAACATTATTTTTCACACCATCAATATTTCATTATGTTGCATGTGCGCACTTGGTTCCTCGCTAGATCATGTTGTTCTGTCCTTGATCCCTTGATGCCCTGAATATAAATTTGTATCTTCCACTTGAAGATCTATAGCCTCACCATCAATCTTAATTCCAATTTCCAACTTGCATCATTATTTATGCATGTCCTGCATGGACTATATGCCCACAAGTTGGTTGTGGCATCCCTTCTTCCTTGCTTCACGGATTGTGATTTTTCCACATGTTATCTTTTGCGCTGCTGATGTGTCATCCTTTGTGAGTCTTGTGCATCCATGGTGCACGACTTGGTGGAAATTACACCTTGGTAGTCTTGCACTCTCGATGTATCAAATCCTTGTGCTAACATGATCCTCAACTTAGTGGGACTTTCACCCTTGTTGTACCATTACTTGTGGGACTTGCGCACTTGATGTATTAATGCTTTTGCGAAACTTGAGCATACGTGATATTCATCTTGGTGGGAATTTAACCCTTGTGGTACCATAACTTGTGGGACTTGCACACTTGCTGAGTCTTTATATGTGGAATTTGCACATATACTAACTTCAACTGTTGCACCCTTATTGGAACTTGTGTGCACTCCAATAACTGAAAGCATATTCTGATTGGTGAGAATTGCGTGCTTTTAGGACTGTTTGACCATAAGCCATTACTTACTACTTGCGCACTCATAATTATTCTCTTCACATGCTTGCACACTTGCACCTTTTCTTGGTCAACTCCTTGGCTACTTGTGCACATGTACCTCTTCCCAACCAATTCTTTGGTTGCTACCTTGAGAGAATATGACTTGGTAGACTTGATATCTGCACAGGTACCACACGTAGTAGGATACATGACTTATGTACTTCTTTGAACTGGAACTGCATGATATACCTTCCTAATGTGCTTCTTCATGATGATCATGCATGGTGTATCCTTGCTTATGTACTTCTTCATACTGAATCTGTATGATGTATCTTCCTTGTGTGCTTCTTCATACTAGATCTTCATGAAGTATCTTCCTTATGTGATTCTTTATACTTTCCATGCATGATGTATCTTCCTTATGTGCTTCTTTATACTAGTCATGCATGATGTATCCTTGGACACACATCTTTAGACTGGATGCAACTTCTAGATATACTTCTTTATACCGACATCCATATTCTTCACCATCTTGCGCATATACTTCTTCAAAGTGGCTTCCATATACTTCTTTAAGCTGTTATAGGAATATTGTATCCACTTTGACATCAGTTGACATCAATGACTCAAACTGAATCAATTGACATTGCCTTTGACATTAGTTGACATCAATGACAACCAAAGCTCAAAATTTTGATTACTGACTGCTTGTTTAAAATACAATTTCAAAAACTTTTCAAAAGAAGCAAAACGAGTGCAACTAAAGATACAATGTTCTTTAACTAAAATATGAAGCACTCTATCGCCATAATCATGCACTTTTTTATTTTCGATTTATTTTCAATGTGCATGAAATTTCTACAGATATGATATAATTTGGAATGGAAATGCAAGTTTTCAAATGTACAATGCATTTTTTTGGTTTATTCAAAGCAAAAGGAAACTTAAATTTTACATCGTAAATGCAAACTCAAGTCTACAAAATAAGCGCACAACTACCTTTCAAAGCACACATACAAATTCCATTTGATAAGGATACACAAATTTGAAATTTGAAAGAAAATGCAACTCTGTTTGGTAAACAAGTTCAAATCGGATCCTAAGATGACAAAAATAACTCAATTTGACATGCACACTTAATAACTAAACCAATTGCAAGATCTTTTTTGAATTTTTTTTATTCAAAATGCAAAACTTGAAATGAAAACTTAATCTAAACAAAAAAAACATGCAGAAGAATTTTGTTTTCAATATAAAATACAACTCCAAATCATCCAAAGATACTTGCAATGTACTCAACCAACACTAACTCAAAAATTGAACCAATATTTTTGTTTTCCAAATGATAAACAAGGCCTAACTAAGAACAAACACACAACAAAATCAATGCAAAGAGACCTCTGGTACCTTTATCAACAAAGTGGCAGTGGCACAAACACAAGATTCGTCAGTCATGCAAGCATGCCAAGTGGAGAAAAATACATAAGATGACTTTTAGACTCCAACTAGCAAAAGACCTACTAGGATTGAAGGTTTGGGAAGGTCTGATTCTTGCACCTAATCAATGCAATCCGGAACAAAAAAAAACCAGAAAAATCCTTGAACTTCCACCTCAAAAGAAATCTAAAGGTACAAAGTCAAAAACAACAAAAATTCTGAACTGAAAAAAGACTCTTTCCAAAACTTTTCACCAAATAAATCCAAAAGGACTAACTAAGAATAACCACAAAAAGTAAGTGGACTACTTATGAGAGATCAATACAGGACCCTAAAAACCAGAGACCTTAAAAAAATTTCAAACAAATAGTGAAAAGGACCAAGAAGCAATGCTCTTTTTCAAAATACTTCTCATTCCAAAAGACTAAAAAACCAAGCCAAGATCAATCACTACGCATACACCACACTTCTATGGGGTAGTAACCAAACCAAGGACAAGCAAAGACTCCCAAAAATATAGTAAAAACCCCACAGAAAGAGAAAAAGTGAAAAACACTTCCTACAAGACAAAAATGCTAGTCAACCAAAGGACAATAGGGTGTAACACGCTACTGTACAGAGCTTCAAGGGTGTTTTTTAACCGGAAACAAGTCAAAAGCAACAAAAAGTAAGAGCTTAAAAGGTCTCTTTCCAAAAAAATTCACCAAAGAAATCCAAAAGGACTAACTAAGAATAATTACAAAAAGTAAGTGGACTACTTTTGAGAGGTCACTATAGGACCCTAACAGCCAGAGACCTTCAAAAAAATTCAAACAAATAGTGAAAAGGACCAAGAACCAATGCTCTTTTTCAAAATACTTCTCATTCCAAAAGACTAAAAAACCAAGCCAAGATCAATCACTAATCAGACACCACACTTCTAAGGGATACTAACCAAACCAAGGACAAGCAAAGACTCCCAAAAATATAGTAAAAACCCCACAGATGGGGCAAAAAGTGAAAAACACTTCCCATAGGACAATAGGGTGTAATTGATGAGTATATGTTATATTCTTTGCATGTGTGTGGGGGGGTGCGCGTTTGATCGCACAATGGTCAATCCCCTCCATCTAGTGCTTTGTCATATGCACGGGGCGTTGGCTAAAGGGGGTAAGAGGGGAGGGGTGTGTGTCGTATCCCTCCCTCTTTCGTGAAGCAGATGCTGAAAATGGTCGTTAGGCCATAACCATTCCCGCGAGCGCAGCGAGAGCCAAATTTTTTGGGTTGTTTTTGGCTATTTTTTAGAATTTTCTAAAAATATGTAATTTAATTCCAGTTAAGGCATTGGGGTCTATTTTCTAATCCAGGTTAACGTATTAGTGTATTGGATGTTGCAGAATATCAATATTGTATTGTGAATGATTCATAATGATAATCAGAAAAATAGGAGCAGTGGCTCCAAGGTTTGTTGGTTTTTCTTCGTCAAGGGTTTCCAAAGTAAATCTCTGTGTATTATGTGTGAATGTTGTGGTGTAATCTTTGTTTTGCTTAAAAGAATATGTATTATTTGCTTCTCTACAGAGGTTTAAAACTTACATGTTGTATCATAGCTCGATTATTTTGTTTCATGAGGACGCCTTTGTTGATGAGGGTTTGATGCGGTTGATAGATCTTGGGTCTGTGATAAACCTGGGTTTAGTGGGATCTTTGCAGCTTCGATTTGTGCATTGAAAGAGAATGGTGAGCAGTTCAAGAATTGAGATCGAGAAATTTAACAGCCAGAACTTTGAGCTATGGAAGCTCAAAATGGAGGATCTTCTTGTAGATCGGGAACAATGGATTGTTGTGGATCCAGGTACACAACCCACTGGAATGTCGAAAGAAGATTGGGACAAATTACATAGAAGGGTGAGGAGTACAATACAACTATGCTTATCAGACTCTGTGTTGTTGAACGTATATGGAGAAGATATTGCGATAAAGGTTTGGGTGAAACTAGGGAGTTTGTATCAATCAAAATCCCTTGTAAACAAGTTGTTTCTGCAAAAGAAACTGTATCACCTCATAATGGATGATAATGACATGGTGACAGAGCATCTGAATGTATACAATACTTTGGTAAGTCAAAAAACCTCGTTTGGAATTAAAATGGCCGAAGAAGATAAATGTATTACATTATTGTGTTCTTTTCCAGATTCATGGGACAACCTAATTGTAGCAATAGGGAGTGCTAATTAAGCGACTTTAAAATTTTATGAAATAGTATAATCCCTGGTATCAGAAGAGATGAGGTGAAAAACCATGGATACTCATAGCATGGATGCCTTGTCTGTGAGGGTCGCCCCCAGGAGAGAAACAAAAATAAGGGATCTAAGGGTAGATCTAAATCTGAGGGTGGATCTAAATCTCCAAGAAAATTTATAAGGAAGTGTTGGAAATGTAGCAAAGTTGGACACTATAAAAAGGATTGTAGATCTAAGAATGTTGAGAAAGGAAAGGGATTTGAGGATACCTCTACCACAAAGGTGAAGACTTCCTCAAAAGAAGGATGGGATGTGTACCTAGATTCCACTACTAATCATTCAGAACGTGATATATGGTTGATTGAATCAGGTGCATCATGTCATAAGACCCCTCATAGGGAGTGGTTCCGTGAATATGAAAAGTACAATGGAGGTGATGTGTTCTTGGGAGATGATTCATTATCCAGTATCATAGGGCGTGGTAGAGTCAAGTTGAAACTCAAGGATGGAAGGATTAGAACTCTCCCTGGAATACTACACATTCCAAATCTAGTGAGAAAATTGATATATGTTGGAAAGATGGATATTGCAGGTGTAAAAACTATGTGTGGAGATGGTGGTTGCAAAATGGTTCGAGGATCAATGGTATTAATGAGGGGAGTTCGGTATGGAACTATGTACAAACTATTGGGAAGAACCATCATATGTGAATGTAACATTTTTGTTGTGTCTGAGGGGGGAGATACAGAAAATAGAACCCTAATTGCATCAGGAGGAAAGACAATGCTACAGCATCAAATATTGGGGCATATCGGAGAAAAGGGCCTTCGAGCATTACAAGGTAAAGGTATGGTTGAAGGTATGACTGATTGCACTCTAGAGTTTGATTCCTGTGAACATTGCATATATGGAAAACAAAATCAAGTAAGATTTGCATCTGGTGCTACAAGAGCAAAGGGAATTTTAGAGTTAATACACAGTGATCTGTTTGGACCTTTGCATGTTCCATCATTAGGTAGATCTGTGTATTATGTTTCATTTATAGATGATTTCTCAAGGAACACATGGATTTATTTCCTTCGAAATAAATATGAAGTATTTCCTAAGTTTAAAGAATTTAAGGCTCTTGTAGAGAATTAGACAGAAAATAAAATAAAGGTGTTGAGGACAGATAATGGTGGAGATTTATGCGGAAATGAATTCGAGGAATGCTGTAAGAAGTGCGGTATAGAAAGGAAGAAAACTACTCCATACACACCTCAACGGAATGGATTTGTTGAAATAATGAACAGGGCACTGATGGAAAAGGCAAGGCGTATGCGAACAGTGTTGGGATAGGACAAGAATTCTAGACAGAGGCAGTGGAGACAAAATTTTACTTGGTAAATCGATCACTCACATCAGTATTGGTTGAAAAAAATCCACATTAGGTATGGACTGGTAAGAAACCCTCTATTAAGAATCTGGAATTTTTTGGTTGTGTGCTTATGTACATGTTCCAAAGGAGAAAAGGAGCAAGTTGGATAAAAAAGCTGAAAAATGTATCTTTATTGGCTATAAAAACGGAATGAAAGGTTTTAAGCTTTGGAATCTTGTAACTAAGAAGATTTTTTATAGTCAAGATGTTGTCTTTAGAGAGGTCAAAGAATTTCCTAGACAGGAAGCGACTCCAATGGAAAATAAACCAGAGAAAATAGAGTTCGAGTTGGAAGATGAAGAATTTGACTCAACGGAAGAAACTGAATCAGAAGAAGAAGAATCTGATACCCCAGTTTTGAGGAGATCATCTCGAGAAAGAAGGCAACCAGAAAGGTATTCCCCTCCTAATTCTTGGTCTAATTTTGCTTTGTCTATTACTGATGATGATGCTAGAAATGTGAAGGGAGTCGTTGATTCAGAGGATAGTGATCTCTGGAAGAAGGCCATGGTTGAAGAAATGGATGCCTTGAACAAAAATGAAGCTTGGTATCTAATTGAGTTACCAGCTGGAAGAAATTCCATTTTCAGCAAATGGTTGTTTAAAAAGAAGTTGAATGCAGAAGGTAAAGTTGATAAATACAAAAACCGCTTGGCAGAAAATGGATATTCTCAGGTAGAGAGAATTGATTTTGGTGAAATATTTTCTCCTGTTGCAAAATTAACTTCTATTAGATTCCTTATTGAAATTGTTATTGCTTTTGATATTGAAGTAGAGCATATGGATGTCAAGAAAGTGTTCCTACATGCGGACCTAGAAGAAAAAATCTACATGAAGCAACCTGAAGGATTTACTATAAAGGGTAAGAAGGATTTGATTTGCAAGATGAAGAAGTACCTTTATGGTCTAAAACAATATCCAAGGATGTGGTACCAGAAGTTTGACACATACATATTGGGACTGGGATTTGTGAGAAGCAAAGTTGATCAATGTGTCTACTGCAAACAGGTGGGAGAACATTTTTTTTATGTAGTGTTTTATGTCGATGACATGGTGTTGGTTGGAAATAACATGAAGGTTATCAAGGAGGTGAAAACACAACTATTCTCCAAGTTCGACATGAAGGATCTCAGTGCTACTAATTTCATATTTGGGATGGAGATCAAGAGAAATCTTGCAGAAAGGAAACTCTGGCTGGACCAGAGAAAATATGTGGAAACAATACTACACAGGTTTAATATGCAGGAATGTAAATCGGTAAAACTTCCTATTCCTATAGGTGTAAGATTATCTGCAGAACAGTGTCCCAAGACAAATGAAGTAAAAGAAGACATGTCACATGTTCCTTATGCTAGTGTAGTTGGAAGTTTGATGTATGCCATGGTATGCACTAGACCACATTTCCCATGCAGTGGGAGTTTTGAGTAGGTATATGTCAAAATCGGGAAAGGAACATTGGATAGTTGTGAAGAGGGTGTTCAGGTATTTGTGTGGAACAACAGATAGTGCAATCTATTACCAATGAAGAATTGAATAAAACAGAGTGTTGAATGTACATGGATTTGTTGATGCTAACTGGGATGGAGATCTGGATCATAAAATATATACAAGTGGGTGTGTATTTAACTTATTTGGAGGTGCTATCAATTGGATGAGTAAGAGACATGATGTAGTAGCAGTATAAACTACATAAGCATAATACATGGCAACCACTCATGCAAGTAAAGAGGTTGTACGGTTGCAGATATTGTGTTCGAACATTGGGTTTAAACAACAAGCTATAAGGTTAGATTGTGACAATCATAGTGAAATCTTCCTGGCAAAGACCCCTGCTTATCACTCATGAACGAATCATATTGATGTGCAATTTCATTTTGTAAGAAACATGGTTGAAAGCAAGAGGGTGTTGATGGAGAAAGTTGACACTTTGAATAATGTTCCAAATTCATTGACAAAATCTGTGAGCACTAAGAAGTTCTCTTGATGTAAAGGAGCAATGAGCATTCGTGTCTTGGATGGTTGATCCAATAAAATATTGTACCCCCTATATGCAAAGAAAAAAGCAAGTGGGAGAATGTTGAGTATATGTTATATTATTTGCATGTGTGTGTGGTGGGGGTGCACGTTAGACCGCGCAGTGGTCAATCCCCTCCATCTAGTGCTTTTGTCGTATGCGTCGGGCACTGCATGTGGAGTTGGCTCAGGGTAAGAAGGGGGAGAGGACATGCCAACACCTTCCCCCTTCTGCAAAGTAGATGTTAGGCCATTTCCGTTCTTGCGAGCGTAGCGAGCACCAAATTTTTTTGGGTTGTTTTCAGTTATTTTTTAGAATTTTCTAAAAATATGTAATTTAATCCCGGTTTAGGGATTGGGGTCTATTTTCTAATCTAGGTTAACGGATTAGGGCATTGGAGCTATGGAATACCTATATTGGATTATGAGTGATTCATAATGATAATGAGAAAAATAGGAGCGGTGGCTCCAAGGTTTGTTGGTTTCCCCTGTCAAGGGTTTCCAGGGTAAATATTTGTGTATTATGTGTGAATGTTGTGGTGTAATATTTGTTTTGATTAAAAAATATGTATGCTTTGCTTCTCTGCACATGTTTAAAACTTACAGTAACATGTTATTGTATAAAGATTCAAGGGCGAAGGGCATTTTTATACTGAAAGTCTTAATAAAAACAAGTCCAACTCAGATAAGTGAAGAATACGGGTGTCTACTAAAGCTTTAGACCAATTCTAACTTGTAAATATACTCTAAACAACCAAAAACATGAAAAATTGACTTAGGAACCCCAAAATAGATGGCTTCTCCCCAATGGAGTCGCCAATTTTTTTGTGTGAAACCCTATCCTATGACTGGGGTTAGTTCACCAACATACTAGGTTTGTTGAGATAGACATCTAGGGTTTCACAATAAGCAAATTAGATTCAAGATTCAAGCAAAACCATAGAACGAGTTTGAAATTTAGAGAAAGATGCACTTTGATTATGGAGTTTGATCCTAGCTTTCTTTGCTCCTAATATTTGCCCCAAACCTTCAACCCAAGAAGCTGCAAAAAAAATATAATACCCTTGTCAAACAAATTTGGATACAAAATATTACTGAAATTCAAATAAAACATAGAAATAAACTAGTTAATCAAATGAACATCAACATATAACCAAATATGAGATCATGATGAACATAGTAGTTAGGGAAGGGAAACAAATCAAATCTCTATTGAAACAGTAGCAATGAGTATACTATTACCTCTTCTCTGCTTCAACACGTTGTGAACCTTGACTCTGGGTCTCTTGCTTCTCTCCTCCAACAATCCCAAGTAAAGCTCCAATGTATAAGGGTTTGAAACTTACTAGGGCAGCAGTTTCAAAACATGGATAGCAAATGGATAGGAAATGGTCATTCCTCCAGCGTAACAATACTTAGGCAAAAGTCCCCCTTTATGCCTCATCTCCCTTTCTTTTATACTAAGTGGAGATGGTTACCTTCGGGTAGGGAGTAGTTATAACTGAACTTGAAGGGAGGTTAAAAAAAAACACCCGAACTGCCCCAAAATTCGAATTTTAATTATTTTTTGAGGTATTTATGGAAATATCACTGGTGAGACAAAGGAAACTAGCGTGTACATCCTTGTCATATAAAGGTGTTGAAGCCTTGGGTGTGTAGGTTGCTGGAATGATGTCCAAGACTAGCAACAGAGGGTGAAAACCCAGTCTGAAAGGCTTCAAAAGGCTCTGTGCAATAGCAATTATATCCCCATCCTGTTTGGTGTGGTTAACTCCCACGGATATAAGGCCTCCGCTGGCACTTATGTGGGTTAATCCTAAAAGGATTCGACTTCCTATGAAGGAAGATCAAAGTGTTCAATCTCTAAAAGTGAGTTAGCTTTTAAAGGAAACCTAAACTAGGTCAGATCTAATCTAAAAGGGTCCGTTTTCAGGTGCAGGATAACTTGATCTGAGTTTTAATAAGTATCTTCACCAATTTGACAGAAATGTAAAATGGATTCTTACTTATTATCTAAAAGTACAGTTAGAGAATTAAAATTGAATGATTGTGACTTAAGGGTTAGAGTGGATGCAAGCTTATCCTGTGTATGAAATGCTATATGAAAAATGAGCATTAATTTATTGATGTATGTTAATCATTTGCAGAAATAGATAAATGTTTTAGATAAATAAATTCATTTAAAACATAAATACACACAGATCATAGGTAAAGAAAAATCCGAACTGTAGATCAATGCATAAATTATGATTACAAAAATTAAAACAGTATACGTTTCATAAATTGAAGTGAAAACCAATATTCATCAAACAAATTTGATAAATTAACAAAAGAGGAATCAAGACGAAAACTAACTGTATTACTTCAAAGTTCCAAAAAATGACAATCTCTTCATTAATCAGATCAACTCCAGTCTCCTTTTGCTGATTGTTTCCCCCCTCCTCTATGATATCTCTACCCTTTAAATAATAATTACAAAATAGTTACAAAGGGAAAACTTCCCATAAAACAAGGATTACAAATAAAAATAAACTAAGAATAATGAAGGGCTCCTCGCCACTTGATCCAAACTCCTAACAACTCATCAATATCTGGATAGTTAGCTGACTCTAGCCCCCTGGGAATCACACGTGAAAATCTCCATTTCATTCTTAGCCAGCTTATGCCATGTGAGCAGAAAAATGTGGATCTTGCTTTCTAGCCTGATAGGTTGCTTGATGAACTGGTCCACTTCTGCAATCTGGATGTGCTCGAGCTGCTGGATCTTTTCCTTGACTTGCTCACATCTGCTTTCAACCTGTTCAACCATTAGCTTCGGTGGACATGCCTTCTCAATGAGATCCATTGTAGGAAACTGCAAGCTGACCATATATTGTCCACAACATACCACCTTCTTCCACAGATATCCCGTGCCTTCTTTATTTTTCATCCACCATATCAAGGATATTCTACCAGGCATTCAAAGAGGTTCTGACTCTTCTGAACTTGAAGCTATCCAACACTGGGATGTCATCTAGTTTTTGTTGGATATACCTCTGCCAATCGACAATATCATCAATGTCTTTGGAAGCCCGTTGCCTCTTGCCAATCTGTTGCTCAAGGATGATTGACATTCGCTCAAAAGCATTATTGGTTTCCTAAATTTCATTCAGGGAACTAAATAACTCATTTACCTGATTAGCTAAGTCCCTAAATTCTTGCTGAGAAAACTTGGAAAAAGAGGAAGTAGTTGCATTGGCAGCTGCATCTTTCAACTATTGTTCCAGCACTGCTATTTTTTCAACATTGGCAGTGTCCAAGACTTCAGCATCTTGCAATTTAGTCTGAAGAGATATATTATTCTCCTGCAAGTCTTTGAGTTGATTCTCATACTGATACCTCTCAATTCATGAACCTGAGAGTCATGTTCTTCATTAACCTTGGTCGGTTTTTCTTGAAGTTTCTTCAACTCTTCCTTCTTCATATCAATTTATTTATTCAGTGAGGTCACTGAATCAAAGTTGGCTCTTGCAAATGGTCCCATAGTTGCAGCAGTATCCAATGCTTCTTGTTGGATATCATTAGACTGTTTGGCCCGAATAACCTAATTAGGGACAGGTGCTTGCAGCACAGTTGATCCCCTGCTTCTCTTGCTACCTCTTTTAACCACTGCTTTTGCTGACCTGCTGTAAAAGTATTCCCCAAGGGGAACCACATCATCATCTTAAAGATCCACTGTCAACTCAATTGAGGATGAAGCTATATTACCTGTTGCAACTAATGGAGCTATTTGGTTAACAATAGAATTAGGTATAGACACGGTGATCTGAGAGGTAGTTGCAGAAGAAGGGATGATTTCAAAAACTGATGGTACAGAGGTTGGAGAAGTAGTTGAAGTGAGAACCTCAAAAGAAGAAGTAGGAGGAATGATTGGTGATGGTTGCAGAGATACAGTTGGAGACTGGATCTCTGTAACTATTTGTGGTGAAGTGACAATTGGGTTTTGAACATCAGTGGCTAGTGGTGGTGATATGGATGGCTCAGTTACCAGAATTGGCTACGTAATAGGTGCAAAGGTGGTAAATATTTCAGCCAATGTAGCTGATGGAAAAGAAACATTATCCAACGAAGTAAGAGGGAGCTCACTTGAAGTGAGTGGAAGTAAATCTGTTACAGCCTGAGAAGCTTCTGTGATTTCCTGTACAACTGGCGCAGGAGGAAGTCTTTCATCCTCAACATCACTGTCTTCAATGCCCAGTGTAGGAATTTGAGAGGCAGAGGTCTGAATTTTCTGTCTTTTTGCAGGGTTACTTACAACAACCACTTGAGTATCAAGTATTGAATCCATTTGTGCTAACTTCCTTTTTAGCAATTCAGATGTCTGAATCGACACCTTCAATTCTGCAGCAGGTTTCAACTTTGGTGCATCCTCCATAAGACCTTTTCCTTTGCCTTCATCTGGATAGGTCAACATTAGTGGAGCGCTTGCTTTCTGTGCTTCCTTTTCTTCTCTGTCATTTCTGGTTTGCTCTTCAAGCTATAACTCCATTTTCCTATAACTCAAAACCTTAGTTTTGAGTTCTTGTTGGTACTAAAGAATGCAGCTCTATTCCTCTTTAGTTTTCAGCCCTAACCAAGACTTCAGAAAAGAAATTCACTCCCTCATAAATGGAGTCATCGGGAATATCCTCATGGGCATAGCCAGTCTTCATGTGTTCTTGTTTGAAGTGAGCATCAAGGAATGCCTTTGGATCATGCATCCTTTTGGGAGCGAATCCCAACTTTAAAGAGGCAATCCTTTTTCCCAGTACTGCATCCCATGTTGAAGTTGGAATGATCAAAGGCCCAAGGTTTAGAGGGAATTTAGGCCATCCCCTTCTCTTAGGTCCAGTAAGATTAAGGAATACCCCATTTGTAACAACCTGGAAGGATATTTCTTCAAGTAGCAGCCTGTCTGGGACTACCCTTAGCAGCAAACGCACTGTATTGCTTCCCCAAATTCTAATGTAGGAGAAATATTCTCCCACATACCAATCACAAAGTGTAGGGATTAGAGTTTTGGCATTAGGGGGAAAAGCAGGTGCATCTGCCCTGAATATCTACTGGTAGATAGCACCAAAGAAATGGTCACAGATATCATATAGAAAAGGAACATAGTTGCTCTCCCACAATGCTGAATAGTAAATGTGGACTGCAGGTGAGGACAAGGTCCAATTCCATCCCATGGAGGGGTACTGGAAATCTAAGCAGAAGACATCAATTACATAGGCAGAATAAAAGAAATGTGGCTTCTTTGAACCTGGTGTTTTCTGATATCTTTCAATAGCTATCTTTAATTCAACTGAGATAATTGTAGCCCAATTAAATGACTCCCCTTTTATAAGGACATGATGGGCCATAGGTGCCCATTCAGCTTTGAGCACTGAACAGTTGGGAAGACCATACAGCCTGCAAAGCATGGCCGCCAAAAGGGAATAGGGTTCCTTGAACCATGAGACCGAGTATGAGTTATCAGCTCTCGGTATGAAATTGGTCGGGTTATTCATCCAAGACTTTATCATTTCATCAAAATTATACCTAGTTTTAGCAAAGTCTAGGAACGCGGCATTAAGAGACTGGGTTGTCGGCTTAAGGGAATACGCTCTGATGAAGACTTCAGAGCGGAAGGAGGCCAATTGAGACCCTGTGATATTGTTAAAGGAACGGTCCTTAGGGTTTGCATGGTCAATAATCCATTTAACCGCGTCTATGTAAGGGAGAAGGGTTGGCCTAGCAGCTATGGAATGCAGTTGAGAATCCCTAATTTTCTCATAGATAGGTCGGTCATTTTTTATGTCTGAAAGGTCATCATTATCAAATATGGCGTAAATTTTAGACCAGTCTATCTGGTAGGTCTCAGAAAATTTATCATTGGTATCGGCTAGAATGCCGAAGTCGGGGACCTTGTTCAATAGGTCTTTCTGAGCTGTTTTGGAGCGGGTGTTCCTCTTCATATTGAAAAACTGGAGTTTCTGATAAAAGAAATTAAAACAAATAAAAAATAATTCAAAAATGGCGAAAAACCATAAACAACGAACAAGAAAATGACATGAAACCGACCTGTGCTCACGAAAAACGACAGAAAAAATCCCTGGTAAAATCTCGTGGTAAAAATCTTCGTAGCAGGTAAATTCTCGAAAATGAAAATGATAAAAGAAAATAAGAAATTCGAGATATTTAACAATTTCGTCGGATATAATCTAGACCGTTGGATCAAACAAATCGACGGCTTGGATCGAATTAAGCAGGGCTGTGGAAAGAGGGTTGCTGGAGTTTATTTTGGAAATATGTACTTTCTTTCCACAATACGCAATTGCGGGTTGCGGAATTGCAACTCTAAATGTTAACAAACCAAAATTTTATGCACTTCGCATTGCGGGTTGCGGGAACGCAAACAACATAATTTATAATAATGTTATTTCCGCAATCCGCATTGCGGGTTGCGGGATCACAAACGATGCAAAGTAAAGCAATAAACTTTCCGCATTCCGCAATTGCGGGTTGCGGATTGCACAAAACGTAAATTTTATTTCATAAACACTTTCCACATACGGGTTGCGGAAACACAAGGTCCGAACTTATTTTTAAACGCTTCTCGCAATCCGCATTGCGGGTTGCGGAAGGGAAAAACTGTGTTTACATAAAATTATTTCCACATCTGCAATCCTCATTGCGGATTGCTGGTTGCGGAAAAAAAACATTTCAAAAACCATAAAACCAAGTTTTCACAATCTGCATTGTGGATTGCAGATTGCGGGTTGCGTAACGGACAGACTTTTAGGAAAACCTGTGTTTTCCTCAACTCACAAAAACCACACAAAATCAATGAAATTTTCTTAAGGAAAAGATATCAACTGAATCAAATCATGAAAAAGACATAGAAGCATGATTAGTATGATGAAAAACCCCAAAGTAAACAAGGAATTTAAACATTACCTTTGCAAATGAAAAATTGGGGCTCCCATGTTTACCTTAAACATGGGATCTGTTGTACCTACAACAAGAGGAAACATGTGTTTTCAGGGTGAAAAAGGCAGGTTCATAGATCTTGAAGGGTTTTTTGTCTCCAAACCTAGTTATAAGGCTTATGAGTTATAGGGAATCATTGAATGACTAAGGCCATAGAATCCAACACCAAATCAAGGGTCTTCCATCCATAGTGTCCTTTTTTGTGAGCGGCATTCAACATTTGAAGTGTCGACATGAAATTGTCGTCACAGATTGAGAAGTGCCAATTTGGACTATAACAACATCTTATGAATATCTCTTAATAGTAGCATGGATCTCATGTTTTAAAAGGAAGATATGGAGAGGCATTAAAAGAGATCCTATGCAAGGTTAGTTTATCAAATATATTCTAATTATCTTAAGGAAATAAGGTCTACTTGATTGGTCCAAGGAGGATAGCCTCTTAAAGGTGAAAAGGAAAGATGAAGGGGAGAAGCGCCAAACCCTGCCAAGATAATGCTTTGGGTAATAGTTTTTTCGAAACAAATGAGTCACTAAAGCATGATTGTTTGAATTATCTTCACCCAAGCCCACTCTGTGTGACCCAAGCTAGGTTCCCAAATCTCAACGTTGTATTTGTACATTATGGATTTTGCCAAAGAATCAAATAGCTTCATTTTATGAAGGGATATTTGATAGGAAACAAAGTTGGAATCATTGTCTTTCAAGCACTTCCAAAGAAGCATAAGGATTGCAGACATGAGGTGGGGAACTTGACAAACATTGATTATCACTTCTTATACTTATTTGTGTTCTCTTACTATTGTATCTTATAGGTTAATATCTTAACTTAATTAGGCTAAAATGTGTGATTACGTGTTTAGTTACATAATATAAATCTATTTAATGTACATGCCAATGTATTTTAAGGATCATTAAAGCATCACCAAGTTCGTTGGATTTTAGTAGAAAGTTACCCTAAACAGTATCCAACATACATCTACATGATCATCAACATGATGCATTGATTGCTAAATAGAGCATTCGAGTTCATAAGAAATTGGTCATTGGTGAATATGCAATTAATCCCAAAATGATATTTCATGATTCTATTACATTTTAACTCGGTGCAAAATGGTCCTTTCGTGGTCCTTTCACTGACATCTCCACTTTGAATTTGATCATTGATTTTGCTTATGAATGTATTCTATCTATTGCATTGCTTTATCATGATATTGTATTCACAGTTGTGTTTGTTGAAGATGGCTTATGCATTCACTATTAGTGCCATAATTTTTTTTTGGCTACTTATTGATTCTCTATCTCTCCCCACACCCTTATTTTGTGTGTTTGTGCACTTTGACATGTACATGTATTCCTTCCCTAATGGTATAATATTGCATTAGCACATGCTTACCAACATTGATAACGGTCATCCATTTTTGTCTTTATGGTGGTTATATTATAGGATTATCAATATTCATCTAAAGAAAGTTTTAAAACTTGATATCACATTTATGATTTCTATAATGTTACATTTATATTTAATTTTTGCATGGATTGAGAGAACTTTTCAATTGAAGTTTTAGGAAACTACTGAAAAGTATATTCATTCGAAACATCAACATGGCATTACCCCTATTCAAATTACACTTGGTTTACTAAGTGATTGCCCAATTTTGACAAGCACAATTATTGGTGCAAAATCCTTGGGGAAACTTAAGGAAAATAGTTATGCTTTAACAACAATCAAACCCTTATATCCTAAATCTATGGAAGGAATAGATGAGATGTTTTCCAAATACACAGATCCAACAATAATATATTTTTCCCTCAAATGATGTTTTTTTAATTCCTTTGAAAACCTAAACAATGACACAAAACACATTACAGATTCAACATTCTTCTTATTCAACATGGGATCCTACTCGGTAATGCGTGTATTTCCAATTCAATTTAGGTTGGACCTTGGTTGTGCAAACTTACGGGCTTGATTTGATTAGAAAATACCATATCTCTTTGGTAAGACCACATCCATATTTTTAAATATTTTAGTTATGATTTGTAAAGAATCTATGAGAGAGCCTATATGTCATTATTTTAGATTCAAAAGTAGTGGAAAAAATTTCAGCAATGTAAGCCAAATTAGGTTTTCTCATTGGGTGATTAAGTTGCTTACAATAAACCTAGTTGTCATATGACATGATGTTACCTGAAAACTTAGTTAAATTTGAATCCAATGAAGTTGTGAGCTTCCAATTGTGTGTTTCACCTTGAAAACATTTCAAATAGTATAAGAGTAGAATCTTCTCATGTCAAATACCAAACCTGTGTTGTAGATTTTATCAGAACTAATGTTGTCAAAAGGTCATATCCTTTATAGGCTTGTATCTACAAATAAATTTAGTCACCATGAAAATGTTTCAAATAGTGTAAGAGTATAATCTTTTAGTGTCAGATACCAAACCTTTGTTGTGGATTTTATCATAATTAATGTTGTCAAAAGGTCGTACCCTTTATAGGATTGTATCTACAATAGAGAGACCTATTGTAAATGAAATAAGACCTAGAAATCAACACAAGTTTAGTCAAATTTAGAAGTAAAATTTGAGTTATATTAGCATATTTCCCTAAGAGGATATTACGTGAAACTGGTAACTCTAAACACAATTAATCTTAATTTAACTAGCATGGGAAATGACCAATATATTGTTAATCATTTATAGTTTAAAACTTCCTTCTATCCATTGATTTTCCTACTATGCCAAGTCTATGCCGACTATTATATATTGGAACCATAATTTTGGGGTACATTATATTATATGCCTTGTGGATTGTAAATATTCATGATCTATATCTAAACCCACAAAATAAATTATAAACAGAATGGAAAAGAATTGGAAAAAACCTTTCAAACTAATAGGTCATGTAATAAATAAAAAAATAATTAATTAAAAAATTAAAATCAAAAAAATAAAAAAAGCTTACCATGGAATTAGCCATGAAACCTGAGAAGAAAATAGAAAAAAAAGCCTAAGAAATTTGAGGCTCGGGATTTATAAATTCAACACAAATTAAGAGGGGGAATGTACTCCATAAATGCTTTCACCGATATAGGGGAATCCATCTTTGAAAATTTTGAAGGTGAATCATACATACACTACCAACGTTAAAAACATTCCTGGGTGGATCAGGCATACTCTTATAATATTCTGAAAATTGCAAGGAAAATACAACAAACTATTCCAATATTTCAAAACAAGGAAAATAGCTGCAAAGCAGCTAGTCCTTGCTTGAAAATTATGTTTATAGTTGAAATATGGTTTGTGTATTTATAAAAAGGATTAATATTTATGATATTGCTTTCTATAACTAATATATGCTATTCTAACCTTTTTTAAAGATTTCTAACCAGACTCCTAAAATATAAACACCTAATAAACTAAAGCATTTATCTATATAATAAACCATTCAAACTTATAACTTTGACCTATGGTATGGTATTATGATATTCAAACTTATAACTTTGACCTATGGTATATGGTATGGTATTATGGTATTACCAATTTAATCTATAAACAATGGTTTGTATTTTTGTGTTAGCGTTTTTGCCGTGGTCAATTTTTTTCATGTTATGTATGTTTATGTACTATGTACTTTTTTATTCTTGCTTAGTAAAGCTACAATAGATTTAGACAAGTTCGTTATTTATTCCACACAAGTTAGGAATCTTATAAATAACGAGAAGAGGATAGGGTCTTATGGGCCTTTAACAGATTTGAGTAAATTTCTTAGACATAAAATCCATATTTGTGTTTTTTCTTCTTTAGAATGCTAATGATTTTGTTGATTAATACATTAGAAGTTAAAAAACGAATGAGATGGAGGATAGTGATAACAGCATTGGGATTTACCTTTCACTAAGAAGTATATGGGAAATAAAAGTATCTAGTTGTACAAGATTTCAAATTAAGTGTCAATTGTTGAAAAAATTTAAACAGAACAAATCGAATGTTCACTTTTAGTTAGAGATGTGTCCTGAGAGCACAATGGGTGCATGGCAAGCCAGATTGTCTGGGACGGGGAAGCCGGGGACCACCCCCAAATTTCAGGGAAATTTTAAGGAAATTCGAGGAGATGGGCGACGTCCCTAAAATTATAAAAATAAAATAAAATACCAAAAATATTCATGATTGTGAAATGTAATTACTAAATATATTGATTTATTTTCTAAGTAATACTAAGTAAGGATTGTAAAAAGTGAAAATAATGGAAAAACATAAAAAAAATATACTCAAGTGGGCGAGAGCATGGGTGGGGAGAAACATTTAGTCAGGAATCCCCGAAACTGCGGGAAACAGAAAACCCATGAAATGCGTCCCAGGGAACACTGGTTGGCGGGAAATAGGAAACCCGAGAATGCGTCCCCTATTTGTTCTTTAATATAATTATGTGAGAATTGATTGTGTAGTTAATATTAGTAGCACCTAGCATGTTGAGAGGGTAAAATATAATGTAGATACCTGATTTTTGTTTGGAAAATGGCGTGGTTACGAGGAAAAGACTTTGAGAAACAGGTTTTCAAAGCTAAGTTCAGAGAGCATGATTTGTGTAATCTATTTTACATATGATATATTTTACTTGTATGAGGTTTGATTGTGTTAATACATTTAGTAGCTAGGTGAGCACATTAAAAAACTGCTTACAAAGTTACAAGTTCTCTCGTTTACATTGATGGCTCACATGAGAATCCAAATGAAACCAAAAAGAAAAGACACGGGATTTTTTTGAAACTAGTGGTTAGAGGAGTTTCCCCTCTACGGATTAAAGAATAAATAAACGTACTAGATTGCATGTTTAAGTTCTTTTGATTAAATTGGTTTGAAATTTTAATGTCAATGGTTTAAACCATTTAATATTGGTGGATACCTAACAAAATCTCACCTTTCTAAATCTCAACAAAAGCATATTAAAACTTTGAAACATGTTTAAATAATTATTGAATTAAAATCATTTATTAGATTTTGTTTGGAAATAGATTTAATTAAGTAATTATCAGTTAATTAGGATAATTAGGAGATTATTACATTTTTTTAATAACTGTAGATTGAACGCCTCTTTTATGCCTCATAAAACTTTAAATTGAGTGTCTCACCATCTGATCCCTATCGGCGTTTTCATCTGCAACTAATGCAGATGTGCTAGTTACTTTTTAGTTGGAGTATAGATATAAAGATAATTACTTTGGGTTATTAGTTTTTTTTTTTCACTTTTGTAAGTTGCTTTATTTCACAAGATTGAGAGTCTTTCATATTCAGGCGGTAGGTCAACTCAAGGATAAGTCTTTATGCATTTCTACTGTATTTCCACCTGTTGTGTTTGTAAATTGCTTTAATTCAGAACAGTAACAATATTTAGAAGTTGCATGTTTTCAAAGTTCTCAAGAAGCCATGAGATAAGTGAGACTGATCAATATTTCTACATTTCTTCTATTTCTATCTTTTGTGTTGAATATTTACCTTATCCTTAATAATCTTATCAAGATGACGTACACACATACCGAATATATAAATGTAAGGCCACTTACCTAAGAAACTAAGGTCTTGGCTTTCCTTTTGCATTGCTCAAGTAATAAGATCTTGGTTAGCCACCTGAGCTTTTGTAACTTTGCATAAGAAGGTGTATCTATTTAAGTTGTTCTGTCACAAAGTTCAAGTAATGAACATAAACATCAGCATGAGGCCATGATGATCTTGTCAATAAGAATTGAGTATTTGGAGCACACTTAACAATCTATGAGCTTTTGTATTAGACATTCCTAAGTTTCGATTTCAATGCCAGCCTATTTGTGGTTAGCTTTTTTAACACATCAATAGTCATGAAACTAAAAAAAGAAATTGGAACGACCAGCTGTATACGTAACCTCAGCTTTAGTTGAGAGTTCTTTGGGGATTTCTGTTGAGCAACTGCTCTCGTGCTACTCTCAATTCAAGTGAATTTATGCTATAGAGTTGTTCCCACTCCAAGTGATAATCACTTTAGTGTAGACATAATACAATCTTAAAAAAAATGACTGATATTGTTGAGGGTTCTTTGGGATTTTTTACTGAGAAACTGCTCCCATTCCATGTGAATTTATGTTGTAGAGTTGTTCCCTCTCAAGTGGTAATCACTTTAGTGTAGACATATTAATTTTTTTTCATTAAGTAGTGAAATATGTAGCTACAATCAAATACAATTACATTATTTTTCTTCATTTAATAATGAAAGTTGCAACTACAATTAATACATATAGTTGCAACTACAATTAAATACAGTTACATTTTCAGGGTAATAATTTAACGCAAGATGCAACTACAATTAATACATACAATTGCAGCTACAACTAAATACAGTTACATTTTCAGGGTAATAATATAATGTAAGGTGCAGATACAACTTTTTACAAGGGGGTTAGATCCCCTCCCCACGAACAATAAAACATCAGATATTAGATTCATATTATTACACTTCCTTTAGATGAACATCCACTTTAGCCTCGCGTGGTAGCCTTTTTACTGCCTTGATACGAACATCCATCCAACACTTAGATCATCTAGACAATCTAGGGTCTGTGTGGCCTGCTGCTACATCCGTGGGGGATTCTAGGTAGCTCAGTCCAAAAGGTTTTTTTATTTTATTTTTAGATACCAGGGGCTCTTTGTATTGTGGATTGTGAATAAGTCAATGTCAAAAACCCCAACAGAATTAATGCATAGAAAATAAAGGAGATAATAAATCGAATCTTTTCATTCATCTGTTTGTATTCCAAGATGAGTAAGTTCAGTTTGGAGTATAGAAAGATTATGGATCCTGGTCCATCCCATTGTAGCCACGCCCAATTACTGAACGTGGACAAATGAACCTTATTGTTGCATCCGGTTTCCCTAAGACGCAAGATAGAAAAACCACACTACACCTTTACCAAAACAGTAAGATGCAGTACTGCAGCTACAGTTAAATATAATTACATTTTCAGAGTAATAATTTAATGTAAGATGCAGCTACAATTAATACATACAGTTGCAGTTACAATTAAATATAGTTACATTTTTAGGGTAATAATTTAACATAAATAAATATTAAAGAAATTGAAGAATGCCATTATATAGATATTGAAAGCCATATGTTTATGTTTTAGATAACTTTATTTGACCTGTGCAATCTTCTCCGATAGCAAATGTATCTTGCTAAGAGAAACAAAACATGCCATTTCAGAGTTAGAGAGAAGAAGCTGTGTACCAGATTTGAATGCTTTCAATGCCATGATTGCCATTTATGGGAGGCTGCACCAGTTTGAAAAAGTGAACAAGATATTGAGATCCATGAAGGAAAATGGCTTGAATCTAGATTAACATACAATAGCTCGCTGAACATGTATGGAAGAGATGGTTGATATAAAAAACTGCAAGAAAATGCAAGCAACTGGAGCGAAGCCAAATGTTTTCTCATACAACACAATAATTAATGCTTACAATAAACATGATCAAGCTTTCAGGATTTTTTCTAGAATGAAGCCAGGTCACTCTTAACATTGTCACCTACAATACATTTGTTGCAAGCTATTCAAACTTAACAATATTCGAAGAATCTATGAATATTGTTGAGTTCATCCAGAAACTAAAATGCAAACCTAATGAGGACATTCATAATGCCAATGCAGATGGCTTTTGTAAACTTGTAAGATTTAGGGAAGCAAGTGTATTTCCTTATAATATTAGGAAAATTGAACATGCACATGCAATGGACAGAAGCTTTCCCAGTATTTAGCCTACCTTTGCATTCACACCAACATGTCAATCAAAAAGTAAAAAGTAGCATGACTCTTTGGGCACCCAACAAAAGAAATGACAAAGACGACCAATATTTTGGTTTTTAAAATTCCAAAAAATGAGAACGAAATTTAATCTAATTTAGCAAAGTTGAAGCCATTGCCAGTGTTTCGTTATGTGAGCCCCAATGGTCCTGAAAGTCCCATATCTTAATAAAACCAGGGAGGAGAGGATTTAGAAATTGACATGTCATGTCTTAATAAAACCAGGGAGGAAAACCGGGGAGGAAAACCGGGGAGGAGAGGATTTAAAAATTGACGTGTCATGTCTTAATAAAACCGGGAAGGAGAGGATTTAGAAATCGATGTGTCATCCATTGCTAATAGAAATTAAACCGATAGTCTTGAGACCAACCACAGGTCACCTTTTCTGGCAGCAGCAGGAGGGTTGGTTTGTCATTTGCATCCTTTATGGTTGCCATTTGTACTCTCTGTTCAACACTTGGCCTGATTCATGCGTCAAGGTGAGAAACGTATCCATCATCCCCTGCCACCAACGGTATGGTTTCCATTTGTACTCTCTGTTCAACACTTGGCCTGATTCATGCGTCAAGGTGAGAACGAATCCATCTTCCTCTGCCACCAACAGTATGATGTGCATGGTACCACGAAAGGCTCCCCAACATAGCATCCTTGCTTGTGTACCATCTTCCGTACAACTCTTTCTTCTGGGTTGCTTTTAGCATCTAAATCTGACCATGAATACTAAATTGCTCTCCTCGGAGTGTTTAAATTTCTGGTGGAGTTAGTAGAACAAGAAGTAAGTTTCTGTTATTGATATTATGGCTCCTGCTAATAGACCATCTACATTGGTAAAAATAAAGAACAATGTGACTGTCACTC
The DNA here is from genome assembly GCA_027924585.1 of Larix kaempferi. Taxonomy (NCBI): domain Eukaryota; kingdom Viridiplantae; phylum Streptophyta; class Pinopsida; order Pinales; family Pinaceae; genus Larix; species Larix kaempferi. The sequence goes on from BSBM01000602.1 coordinate 19,895,488, forward strand.
CATAGCTAGATTTATTCTACATAACAGGAAGCGAGACTATTATATGGGAAAATTGTTCCCTCACAGACTAAGATTTTGTATTATAGGAAATATGTCAATTTGCAGTTTCCTTGATTTACTCTCTAAATATTAGGGCGCAATTCTCATGATGACCTTGGAGCTTCATTTTATATTGTAAGTAGTATGCTTGAATTTAAAATGCTTTGCATTCTTAATGGTTTCAATGAAGGTTGCCATCTTTGCAAGGGCACATTGCCGCGAGTTTTTTCATCTATCGGTGAAGAATGCTCTTTCTTTTTCTGGAACTCATTTGAAGGAAAAGTAAGGCTACCTAGACAAAGGAAAAGTGTATTTGATAGATTTTAGTGGTTGAATATACCATACTTTACAGGTTTGTCTTGTAATTCTGGAAGATTATGGGGAGCTCGTCTTGTAATTCTGGAAGATTATGGGGAGCGAGGCATAGGTTTTACAAGGCATACCCGAAGCTTCAACATACCAACAAATCGTTGGATTCGAACCGAGGACCTCAGGAATCCGAGGTAAATTCCACTGTTAAATGATATAACTGGATAAAATAATGTCTTTAAATGCCACTTTTTGTTTTTTTTTAATGGACCATAATTTAGTTTCAAAACACATGAGAAGTCACCTGCAATGCTTACTGAAATTTTATTCTTCTCTACATGAAGGAATTAACCTATGCATCCTATGATTTGAAATAATAAGCTATAAAGGTCAGTAACTCTAATAACTTAAGTCTTTAGTCACATCTCGTTTGCGATTTTTTTTAATCTCGTTTAGAAGCTTGGAATGCAATTTAGCTACTACTGATAGGTATGAACATAGAGCTACTACTGAATTATTAGTTGGTGATCTATATAATGATTATAAAAGTTCAGAATAGAATGATATACAACAAGTATGCATATTATATATGATATTGTAGTGTTTGGCTAAACACATTGAGGGCGTTAACTACCTTTGGTGCGGCTGATCCATGCTACCTTTGCTCCATTAATATGATCTGAATCACTCTACATCATCTTCACTCAACGATGTTGGTAGGTTGTATTGTAAATGCATACCTTGTAAATTGATACCTCTTAGTGCTAAGTAAACTGCGATCCAACTGCAATGGAGAAAAGGTGAAAGTTGGTAGGGATCCTTGGATCGGGAGTGAACAACAACATTTGCTACTAGATGATGTTATCAATGCAGGTTAATAGGGGGATCACCACTTTAAACCAGCTGGCTGATCAGAGACCTGATCATCCATGGATACAACACTGGAAAAGTGCATTTATGCTGGGCCTGGGGGCTCCAGAGTATGTTTTTGTAGATAACTATATCAGAGGTTTGAATATGGCTCATATACAACTCACGGATCAGGAGGATGTTCTAATTTGGGATGTGGATCCGGAGGGGGTATATACTCCAAAGGCGGGTTACTTAAAGTTGAGTGCAGAAGTTGGGATAAGGGAGGAGGCCTGGTGGTGGAGATCACTGTGGAAGCTAAAATGTCCATCAAAAACTAGATTGTTTATGTGGTGTGCATTAGAGAATAGGGTTCCGACCTGGGACATACTTCAGAAGAGAAATTTTCAGGGCCCTGGTTGGTGTGTTATGTGCAAGAAGGAGTTGGAATCCATAACACACCTTTTCATCACATGTCCTTTCTCGATTGTAGTATGGAAAGAGTGCACAAGTCTGGTTGGATTTGTTTGTAGGTGGGAAGGAAACTCAGTGGGAATAGATTGGGAGAATTGGTGGAGAAATGTATCAAATAATAAACAGAAATCCTTACCTTTGTTGGTTATATGGGGGATTTGGTTGGCAAGGAATGGGGCAATTTTTCAGGAAAAAACAAGTATCCCTGAAATCACAAGTGCTCAATCTATGGGCATATATAAATCACTTCCAGAACATGTTAGGGCTGCTAATCAGAGAAGGATCCTGGAAGTTGAGATTGACAAAACACACCCTTGGGGTTTTTTTGATGGAGCAGCACGTAACAATATACGTGGAGGGGGGGCATTCTTGTATCTTTCAGATACACACTTCTATGAACTCACCATGGGACTAGGAGCGGGAACCAATAACTTTGCAGAGCTCATGAGCTTAAAACTCCTACTTATTTTTGCATCCGAGAGGGGAATCAATAGACTGGCAGTGTTTGGAGATTCTATGAATGTTATCAACTGGACCAATCAAACACAAGCATGTAGAAATATTAGACTTGCAAATATTCTTAATTCTATTCAGATGGTCATACACTTCGACTTATTCACATGCCGACATTTTTACAGGGAAAATAACCAAAAAGCGGACCAGGCATCCAAAGAAGGGCAGCTCATGGACTTTGGCATTTGGAAAGTAACTGAAGAAAGGGATGGACAACGATCTGATTTCTACCACAGACCCTTCATTGACTGATTCACAATATATATTTTTATAGCAAAGAATATTTAAATTATGTATAAACTACAGACTTATTTTCGGCATTATGTTTTTTTGTATAAACTGTCGATGATGTAACAACAAAGTAGTCCGGTGGGACATAAACTCTTATTTTTTGAAAAACAGAAAAGCTTACTATTTTGCATTTTGAAAGTAGACGTAATAGTCTCATCAAAGGAACCAAAGTTTTTTGGACTTGGACAATTCACTGATACAGTGAACATACAGAATGTAATTCTGATCTCAGATGATGAATGGAATTACGCTTTTTTCTTTTGGAAAAAAAAAACTACAATCCAAGAGTTGGAAATTTGGGAGAAGCCTAACCGTGCCAAATTCAGATTCAGCGCATCTTTGGATCTGGCTTTTGAATTCAAAAGAAGAAGAGTGTATATGCACAAGCTACTGCCGGAATGAAATTGAAATGAAATGAATTATGTGCAAAGTTCCTCTTAATCATTATTGCATTTAAATGCATCCATTCATATACAACCCGATCACTATGATTGAAATATGCTTTATTAATTCAGTGTGATGCTGATATGAAACAATACGACATTAAATGTGGATATGAAAGGATGCGGGAAACGTTGGATATGGCATTAAACACGGATATGAAAGCATGCGGGAAACGTTGGATATGGCATTAAACACGGATATGAAAGGATGTGGGACCTTCCATATGCAGCCAAAATAATAGTTACCAAAAATTAGTAGCTTCTTAATGGGAATGGCCGTCATTGTCTTCATTGAAATGATGGATATCCAAATGGCAATTTTTAAAATTTATTTTAATTTTAAATTATTTTTAATATTTGACAATTCCCCTCACACCAGGGGTATATTGTCAAATCAATCTTCTTAACCAATGATAAAAAAAAATTCAAATTTCAATAAATTTATAAATCTTTTTAATTTCCAAAAAATTAAAGTTAATATTTATATTTTTAGAAAATTTATAAAACATTGATAGAAAGGGAACTGTTAATCTAAAGTCAACAAATTTAGATGACCAATCGATTGCTAGAATCCCTGCTACGCAGGGACTAAAAAAAGGCAAATGTTGGCTACTAGGGTAAATAGTAGATGCTAGAATGCTTCAATCTAGTATCATTCTATATAAATACACGGGCTAAAAATGATTAACATTCACACTTTATTAACTTTTTGGGGCTAAAGTTCAGAATATAGAAATGAGAGCATAGTATAAAAATTCTCCTATTTTAAATTTTAAGAGTCCAAATTTTGTCCCTAATATTTTCCTGGTATAATAAATGGTGCACCGATGCATATTTTCGGTAATGTGCGCACTGTTCGTCCTGAACACATTTTTACCTGCAATTCTTTATTTATTGTATAATTTTTTTTTATGATTTATATGTTTCATTATGCATGGTGTTCATTGATAAAATATGGCCCATAAAATATCACAGTGAAGGGAGCCAGGAAAACACATCCGACACAAATAACAGGGCAAGTTTTTAAAAAAAATGTAATGAAAGTAATATATTGGAATTATATCTATGTTTTAATGATGTTTATGGATTTATGTGTGTCATGGAGACCAAAAAATTAAGTAAACTATATAAGCTGGTTCATAATCTGGTGAAAAAGATCAAAAAATGCTTTAAGAAATCATTGCAAATTGAGAATTTATGTGGATCAACAGGTGATTAACATGAGGTTTTTGCTTGACTTCTTACAGACAATGCTTCTCAACAATAACTGCTATCATGTTTCAAACTTTGGATTTCAAATTTGTTGAATGTTGTGCAGGGATAGAGAGCGAGGAAATAGGACGCCCTAAAAAGATGAAAATTTAGAAGAATGTAAATGATGATGATTTGGTTATCAGTTCAACTGGAGTGGTCCTAGAATTTAATGAGAGGGGGAAATGTTTTATAAAACTTTGAAGGAAATAGTGGAAAGAACATATATACGTACTTTTCATTTACAACACAAAAATCAATCCATTGACTCTTAGAATCAAGTTATAAGTGAACTACATAAAGTGTTTCTAGAGTAGTGGGAACTGAGACTAGTGAGACTTGAAATGGAAAAAACAAACAATAGCAAAAAACAATTAAAAGGTATTATTGGTAAAAATGTTTTTCTTTAATACGTACATACTAGTCCAAAACATGCATCTTTGTTAATATTTTTGCTATGCTTATTTTCATATAAAGATTCATCGCACTTTTCATTATGATTTCTATTTATAAGGAAGATTGCTAAAACTCCAAAGGAAGAACAATTTGATATCCTAAATATGCCAGTAGGGATGTCAAAAAAGGTGTACCACGAGATGGTCAAAGAAATGAGCATAACCACATAATAGGGGAAGCCATACCAACAACAATGTGCATCAAACGTATTCAAACATTGTTCTATTTTTAATGTGCATAGAGTTTAATTATCACATGAAATACCCCGGATGTGGGTGAACATGTGCCCTCCACCTCGTCCAACGTGCATAGGATTCAGACGTACAACCACTCCACCTCACATGGCGATGCCTCCGACATGCATGAACTCGGCCATGCAATGACACCAGCTTCACACCTGTCAGCTGGCAACCTAGACGACGACATTTATTTAAGGGAGGAGGACGAGGGTGATAATCACACTCTCCTTCGCGCAAGTCTGAATTGATTTTCTCTCTCGGCCGGTGTGCTATGCATTCAATTCTGCCACCCCCTCCGATGATGACAGTCTGGTTCATTTATTGCCTCCACAGGAGGAACTTGGCTCGACTCGCCCCTTTAAAGGCTCTGGTCGTCATGATTTTTAATCCCACTATTGCGCTCTGGTCATTCTCTGTGACTCCCTCCATTGAGTTCAATATAATCTTTGTGGTCTCCCCTGTTGCTCTCACCACCATGATGCCTCGCAACAGAGGTATTTCACGATGCGACAGTGGTATAACTAGCTCCAATCGGAGGTCCAGGGTGGCCATGGACTGGTCTGTCATGGATGGTTATGCTTCGCGCGGACTCGCAGCTTAATTGATGGGTGGGAAGCTCGTAGGGTGGCGCCCCTGCTAGCCTCTGGAAGCAATGGCGGTGCCATAAATCACTATTGGTTGTTAAAAAACATGATCAGTGATTCAGTACCCTAGTTGAAGAGATGGAAGCAAGCTGGAAAGCCAGCACCTGCATAGTGAGGAACATCAACGCCAGCCTGAAAGAGGCCACTGAACACTCGAATACCTTGGATGCCAATATGACCTGGGACATTTTCTCCCTGGGTGGTAATTTTGAACCGGCCGTGCAGGAAAACAATGAGGACGTTGTTGCGCCTGAAGCTCCAAAACCTGGGTCTGCACAAAAAAAGTCCAAGGTAAGAAAGGACAAGGGCTCGGCTCTTGCAACTCTCGTGACAGATGCTGCTTAGAATGGTTCTTATGCTCCAGGTTATCCCTCTCCCACTCTCCTCGGACTCCTGCAACTCTCGCGACAGATGCTGCTCATAATGGTTCTTATGCTCCAGGTTATCCCTCTCCCACTCTCCCCCCTCCGGGGACTCTTGAATATTTCTATGTTGCCTATCCCATACTCGAGGAGACACCGGACTAACCACAAGCAAAACACTAAATGGGCTGCCATAGCTCCGGGTCATCTCTGTGATTATCAAATTTTTTGTTTTAATTTTTTGTATAGTTTATTTTACAGCAACACCGGACAGTTTGAAACTCTATTTTTGAAGAAAGTCCTAGTCTTGTTATGGAAAACCATACCCTTGAGGTCTTTATTTTGTATTATGTCAGTCAGTTCAGCATTTTTGAGCGATTGGGATGGTGGCTTCACCACTTGAGGCCTCCCCAATCTGCTACAAACTTTTCGGCTCTTGATGTATCTTTCGGCTCTATTAATTAAAATTCTCTCTGCAACTTACAAAAAAAATTATCACATGAAATAATAATTTTCAATTGTTTTATTGTAGCATAAATAAAATAAAATGGCACCCACTCAATGCATCATATGGGACAACGAGGAAAAAAATGGTTGATCACAAAGTTTGTGAGTATGTGATTTGCTTCATATTTCACATTTTGTGTGATGTTATATCATAATTATTTAAAATCATACATGGATGTTTTCTAACATGTGCTAACATACGGTGAAGAGGCATCAGATAATCTGATTGGCATTGCATTAAATAAGGGTTGTCATTATATTGTTTTGTAAGGTCCCTTATTTTATAATCAATGGAACAAGAATAAAAATTTAATTATATATATGCTTGACATATGAAACTCATAGGAAACAAAGTATGGAGAGGATCCAAAATAGGATTTATTGAGGATCAGCATGAGGAATGGTTTCGAAAATATGTGTGAAGTTAATGATTCGCTCGTTGAACTGGTACATTTTTTTCCTTTATGAAGTTATGTATATCATATTATCTATAAACGTATATATACTCATCACATTTTATTTTTATTTTTGTAGATTGAATATGAAAATATGGAACAAAATAAAGTCAAACAACAAAATAGTTCAAATAACTCTAGAACAATATCCCCAGTAGAAGATGAAGAGATTAGGGATGGAAGCAGCTTGAGCGACTATAACACTTCAAGCGATGAATGATGCTCAATACATTTGAAAGTTGTTACTGCAAGTTCTATATTTTAAATTTTTTATATGTGAAAAACAAACATTCTTTGTAATGTAGACATATCACTCCAATTGGATGAGGATAAGAAATTAATACTTGTAAAAATGTCAAAATGATATGTTGATTATCAATGACCTTTATGCTGTCTCATATTTTGGATTCTTATTCATATATAATAAAATGGATTTCTTCTTACTAGATTGTCTAATGTCGCAAAATGTTACATTATTGATTAAATAAATGAATGATTTACATTGTCACTATGAACAAAGGTGTAATCAACATGGTTATCGAAACAAACTAGTTAAAATATAAAAGTAAATATTACTATAAAAATATTTTTTTCTTGAATGATTAATTGGAAATTTGTAAAAAGAAAAAAAGAAAAAACTACATTTACATATCGGCACCATGGAAAAATTCATCACGACACCATACACAATCTATAAAATAAATAAAAATTATATTTACATATCCGCAATATGGAAAAATTCACCACATTAGCATACACAATCTATTTATTTCAATTAACCGATGCCTTTTATTCATTTCGATGAACTGATGCCTACTGAAATTTTAACCACCAATACGTTTTCACATAATAAATGCATCGGTGCCCTTTACATATCATACGTAACGGTGTAGTTTTTAAAATATAATCCTTGATGCTCGATGTTACACTATACACACTGGTGCTCATTGGTATATTATATGCATAAGTTATATTTAAATACAAAATGCACAATAGTTCACATAATACAACATCAACATTGGTGCGTTTAAATATGCAAATGCACCGATGTTGTTATGATGTAATATATGCACCAGTGTGTGTGCATTATAAAAACATACCGACCAGTGCATTGGAAATGAACGTACACACTAGTTCTGTCACTATAATGTAGAAGCATCGATGTGTTTTTTTTATGATATATGCATCGATGTGGTTTAGGTATATAAGGCACAAGATGCATGTTATAGAAATATAAAGCACCAGATTAAAAACATCTGCTAAAACCTTTGACCGCCCGGATTTTTTAGTTATAGTGAATATTCGTTATAACCTCCACAAAAACCTCCGCTACCAAAAATGGATGTCGTAGCGAAGGTCTTTTGGACATTTTTTTCCCAATCTCGTAACACTAAAAACCTCCACTATAACCTCTGCTACATTGTGTTTTCCTTGCAGTGAGAACATATCTGCTTCATTACCCAAAAGTGACCATGGCCACCATGAAAACTAGAGCCAATATCCTTCATAGTTTTTTAGCACTTATTATACTAATCAACAAATGCAATACCCTTACCAACAAATCTCATATCCTCCTCAAGTTTGGTACCCTCCTTGGCCACCCCAACCAACCCAAAGCTATCAATGGCCTCAAGGTTGTAAAGCTCCTTATGGAAATCAACAAGACGCCCAACAACAACCACAATTGCCTCGACAACAACAGCTACAAATGTTTGCAAATAACCCTCCTCCATCACCACAAACTCTTGCACAACCCATCCATAACCCCAACAATAAAACAACTCAACATGCTTACATTATTTAGATGCCCAGGTATCCTACATATTCAATTTCCATATGAAATGTCGCGATATACAACTTTGATTAGGGACAATAATCAATAAGAGAAATTTTCCAATAATCATAGAATGAGATGATGAAGAAGTTCCAGAATATGTTACAGATCATTTTGACAATCAATCTCTAGATCATTCTCTCACCATACCTCACTCCACTTCTCCTAGAACATGAGAATAACCATAGAAATCAAAGACTACTTAGCTTCCCCATTTCCCAGAGCCACTAACTATAGCAAGACCACTCATACATCTTGAGATTGATTTATTTGGTGAACAAAGAAATGTATGCGTGAAAATTCCACTCTTTAAAGAAATCAAATATGTCCCCATATATGTTAAAATAATTAAAGAGCTATGCATCAACAAACCTGGTAGGAATTTTCTGGGTTGGCAGGTGCGGGAGGAGTCCTTTTGGACTCCAAGGGAAACAATGTGAAAGACTTTAAATGATGCAGAATGGCTCGCATTAATCAAAGGTATGGATGTCGCTAAGAATGCAGATGTCTTGGATCTTGTGGCCATTGGAGATTCAATGCTGGTTATCAGGGAAGCCAGGGATTTAGCCAAAAACTGTCGAAAACCGGTCTCCAAACTCCAACATCACTTCATCTTCATGGCTAAGGATTTCAACTCTATCTCCTTTCTTCATATCTTGAGGCACAATAATCAGAAAGTTGACACCATGGCCAACATAGGCATTGGCTTGGACTGTGGTTTAGTGATCAGCAATGGACAAAACCTTGTCAACAATTGGGTCCCGTAACCCTCCCCCTTATGGTCTGCCTTTGAATCTCATGACCACGCCATCTAAGTTCCCTCTCTAGGCTTGGTCTTCCCACTACCCCTCATTCTATGGCCTCAACTCTTTTTTGATTGTGTTTAATGTTAATATCTTCTTGGGATTTCCCTACCCCCTAGATCCTTTCACGCGTCCTCTCGGCACAAAAGGCGGCCTCTCCTGGTTGACTCCACTTGTCTCGCATGCAGGAATTCATTGTGACCAGGCTCCGAGGTAACCTCTGATTATAACACGCTCGAGGGTGGCATTCCAGGTATTTTGCAAGACCTTCTGCATAGTGCGCTAAGTTTGTATTTGTAGGTAAACATGGAGGATGGTAACAATGCTGGCCAGAATCTCCCCGCGTTGTAGTGTAAATGTTGAAGGAAACACCTCTAGGCAAATTCGGGGGGGGGGGGGGGTCGGCATGAAAATATACTTGTCTGCTCTTGATGTAGTGCAGGGGCATGGTGGTTTCGAGCAGCAGGCCTCTCTTGGTGGTCTGGCGCATCATGGCTCCCGTGGGCATGAATCTGGCAGTGGTAGAAACTGGGCTCTTCTCGACGTGGGGCAGGGACAGAGCAATAGGGGTTCAACGTAGAATGTATTTTGTTGTCACTCCAGCGAGCCAAGCAATGGCAGGAATTGGTCTCTTCTCAACGTGGGACAAGGCCAGAACAATGGTGGTTTTGCGCTGCAGTTTGTTCATGGCAACTCAAGCGAGCCGGGCAGTGGCAAGAATTGGATGCACCCTGCTGGTGACAACAGTGGGTTCGTTAATTTGGGTTCCCCTCAAGGACCAGACAGTCCGTCCTCTGAGGTTCTTTTGCATGTTTAGGTGCTGGAAACTCAGGTTCGTTGGCTCAAAGGTGAATAATCTGATCTGAAAAAATCCATTTCTCACCTTGCCACATTTGTTCAGATCTCGAAATCTGAAGTTCGAAGTAGAATCGATAAGATGAAGGATTATTTTGACATCATGGCTGGCAAGTTTGAGTCCCTTCATAACTGTCTCAGAATTGTTGAAGCAAAAGTTGACTGCATAAGCACCAAAAACATGAATAACCCCACTATCCTCCATGGCATTGATGACGATAATGTCGGTGCTGTGGCTGGGAGCAAGGAGAAGAACGTCCACCAGCTCCATGTCAATTGATGTTTCCTCTGTCAGCTCGTCCATGTTTTTTCAGAACTTTTTTGTTATGGCCTTCTCCTTTTTTTCGTTAAAGCTTGTAGAAGTTGGTCCAACAACTCTCCTCTTGATATGTATTTCTTCTGTAGTCTTCTTCTAGGGAAGTTTGTAAGAATTTTCAGTTATTGCATAATAGGGATTATGTACGACATGCAAAGACTGGAATGTGATGAGCTTGTCTTGACAACTCTCCTTTTTGGGATCAGTCTTCCCATCTTTATGTAATTTCGTCTCTTTTTTTAATATAAAGCTCATTACCCGTTGTTGTTAAAAAAAAAAACCTGGTAGGAATTTTAACGATACCCCTACTATACAAGTGATCGATTAATTGGTAGTTTTAATGCTTGGTAAAATTATTATTGCCCCTGCCAAGTATACCGATCCAAGTAGTCCAATAGTTGATGTTCAAATCAACAATGTATGGATCCTAAACACATTGGTCGACCTTGGGGATGTTATTAATGTTATGTAAAAAAAACTATGATAAGCTTGAATTTCCTAATTTAAAAAAGACTCCTACAGTCCTTCAGTTAGCAGATTGTTTCATAGTCAAACTTGAAGGTACCCTTGAATACATAGTCTTTTCTATGGAATCTTAGGAGCATCCTACTAATTTCATGGTGTTGCAGCCAAAACCTAATTTGGGAGAATATCCCCCGATACTGGGCCATACATGGTTGGTCATTGTTGACACTTGTATCGACTGCAAATCAGGAACCATTACAATATCTGATGGCAATTCTACTAAGAAACTTCCTCTATACCCGCCTACCAAACCAAGTGCATAAAATAAATGTCCCATGTGGGTTAATGTTGCAGAGAGTGACAATGAGATCGTTTAGAAGATACTCACACCTGATAGATAGCTTTGTTTCAAGGATGAAATAATTAATGCCTTTCTTCACAGTCCCCATTTGTCCTCTCAACCGATTTTCTAGTTTTTGAACTCTGTGATGCTTACTTCTAAACATGAAAGTACCTCATATGATTTATCCTTTGATCCCATTATTGTACTTTCTTGTGATATGGCCAAGCCCCATAACATTCTTGTAGAAAACTAGTTAAGGAAAAATTTGAACATCAACCCACAATTATCTCCATTACAAAAAGAGCAATTGGTTCATTTCTTACATGAACAAAAATATGTGCTTGCATGAAAGTACATACACTAGTATAAATTAGAAAATAAATGACTGAATGATTAAAAAAGTTAGTCGTGAGAATGTTTTTAAGCTAAGTATAACTAAATTTGAGCAACACAACTAAAAAAACTAAATTAAATAACTAATATAAAAAATACAACTAAATAATATGTAACACAATTAAAAATGACTATTTATTTATTTATTTGAAAAATTGGAATACACTAGAGAAAATAAATAAAAAGAGGAAAAAATAGAGAAAGAAAACGAGAGGGAAAAGACAAGGAAAATAAATGAAAAATGAGCATTTAAGAAAAGGGTTTTTTTTCCCGTTTTTGTTTGAGAGAGACTAACATCACTAGTAGAATTTGAATTGGTGCACGACAATGAATGGCAGGGTTTTAATTTTTTTTTATAATGCAAATCAATACTTAACCCGTGAATTTAATCCACATTCAGGCATTGGACTAGTTCATTTAAGAAGGAAGCCCCGAGTCCCAATCCCCGAAACGACCTGCGCTGTGTGAATTGCAGATCGAGATGGTGTTGGAAACATAGCTCAATCAGTTGAGAAATTTTGTGAGCAATACCCTTCAAAACGGCCATAAAGAAGGCCATATTCGACCCTCGGAAAAACAACAACAGTCTCAAATCTGACAAGTTTATGACGATTTGCTTTGCAGTAACATTGATTTTAGGGGTCTTGTTTTTACAGCGAAGGTAATGGAGAGTAAAATTAATAAAATGGAGAACTATGCTTTGGCCTGGCCAACCTCATTCTTGATGTCCACAAATTAAATGTAGATTTCAAGGGTTGTAGCGAATGATCTGAACGTATTGAAGAAATGGGTCAGCATATCATCGATAGTGTTAATGCCAAAATGACAAATGATGCTAGTTTCAATTCTCTCATGCTTCAACAAATGAGCGCAATTCAACTATTTCAAATATCCATTGATGGGTTGCATGATACTACAATGGATGAATGGTTTACCACTAACTGCAACTCCCAAGTTCCAAGTATGCCGAGCTTTGTAGTGGGTTTGGATAATATTGTCAATGATGTCAAACATATCCTTCTCCAGAATGGAGTTAGTATCAGTGGGGTAGAAGGGATGGGTGGAAGCAGCAAAAGCACCCTTGCAATGATCCCGAAGCCAAAGGTAAGAATAATTCCCTATTTTAATCTTCACTCCAAACTTCCGTTTTATTGCTTCATTTTGGTTTGTAGTGCTTAATTTCTTTGTGATTATTATATTTCTTCCAAAACAGCTTAGTTTTCATTACTTTTTTCATAGCCTCCAAATGTAAAGGCCCTTTTGGAGACTGTGTGGGATAAGATAATCGGAGCTAGTAGACCTGTTTTTTAGAGCATAGAGGATGCGCACAACCAACTGTAGAAGAATATTAGTTTTAAAAAAGTCATCCAACTTTGTTCGTTTTGGATGATGATTGGTCGACATCAAATGTGGAACAGTTGTTGTTTTAAGTAGATGGATACAAGACATTTATCACAAGCAGGTAGGATTCTGCAATTCCAAATACAAACAGCAGTAATGTGTATACATACCTATGTTGTAGAATGTTGAGTCCCTGCCCCTTTTCTATTTCTGGGCCTTTGGACAGCCTTTGATTCCGCCAACATAAGATGAAGATCTTGTTAAACATGTATGAATTAGAAATACTATTCATTATCTCACACCCTGATTGTTTCTCTATCCTCCTCTTGATGCATTCCATCTGAGTATACAGTGTTCAAATTCAGATTAATTTTCTGCCACTTTGATGGATAAATAGTTTTATAAGTCTAGAATTGCAACGTTAACAACAATAATGTGGTGAGATAGAAGTCCATAACAAGTTTTAATATTGTAGATTTTTGTAGTGGAGAATTGAAGTCTTGGATATCCAATATCAATTCCGAGTTCATGAAATTCATAGCCCATTAGCTCTATGCCTCTTCAATTGATTTGATATAGGTAAATAGATATACACAGTTTTTTTCTTCTATATTCTTCTTTATATACACAGAGAAATACAAATCCTGGGCTAGTAACAATTCTGAGCTTAGTACATTCACACTCAGTTAGCTAAAGAGTCTTTCCAACTGATTTGATATAGATAGATGGGTACACACAGTTTTATTTATTTTTCTATATTCTTTTGTATATACATAGAGAATTTAAATTCACTGACTTTTTAATAGAGTGTAAAATTATTTTCAGAATTTCATCCTTTTCTTGATAGAGAGCCATTGCAATTCACTAAGGCCCTCTTTCCTCATTTGAGACTATAGTGTATGTGTTCAGCTCCAAAGAAATATTCAAATAAAAAAGTGACGTTCATGTCAGTGTTGAATTGCTTCATAATGACCTTTTTTCCAGCACAACCCTCGCTAGGAAGCTCGCCATTTGAACTGTTCATTCTTTATAAACTAATGCAAGCATTCAAATAAAAAGTACACTATAGGTTTCGAACTTCCACATAATAAAAAGAAACCAGAAATGTTTACAAACCCAACCTAGGTAGGGCATCTTATCCCCATCCATAAATTAATGACGTCCAAATAGATAATTTCAGAGGTAAATATTAAAATCACCACAAAACTGAATGAGGATAGTCGATTAATTGATGAGATTTATGGCCTTCATCATGGGGACATCTAAGGGATGCTTCCCCGCATTTGTGGAGCATCCCTAGTAAACTCATTGGCATACTAGTATGTCTCACTTAGGGGGGTTTGAACCAAACATTTGCTAATATAGAATTAGCCAAATATTTAGCAACATTGGCGACAATTGATTTAGCTAACTCCTTAGGTTAGAAAAAATGAGCAAATTATATCAATAGAAATCATATTTAACATTGAATCTAGTTGTAGTAAGTTTGATGCATGATTTGTATTATTGGGAGGTGGTTTCTATATTTGAACTTGGGGTTTTATGAAAATTAAAAATGTAAGGTCGTTTCCTTGATCACAATATGTTGTTCAAGAATTTGTATCTGATTAAGAATTCAAACATGGCATAAGTTCTCGTTTGAGAGTTTGACATAAATTTTGACTGAGAAAGAAGGGAGTGAATATATACGCTGATTCAATAATCATTGGATGTGAAGGTTGGATCCATGCATGATCGCCACATGGTGTCTTCATAACCAATGCCTAAGTTGATTAGGGATACTAGGATTCATAACATTTCTGTTTGGGAATTGAAGTCGATGTGTAGTCCAGGTTGGAATCTTGACTCACCCATGTTTGTCTGAAGGAGGGTTACAAAGAACTTAAACTGACTTCAAAGAGGAGAGGGGTGGTCCAACCACTTGTCATTACCATATTACCCCCTCCGGACATGATAGTATAGTCATATTTTGTGCCTGGGAAACAGGCAGTGGGCTATGGGCAGTTTGGTGGTTTTTTAGGTGGAATAAAAAGGTCATTAAGGAAATCGATTTTGGCAATTGAGGCAAGGTTTTGGCATGAGGTATGTTCAGAGGTCATCTATGGTGTATCCCACTCCTTCTAGATCAACTTGCAGCATTCAGTGGGGTCCACACAGTCACCAGGTTGTGTTTTGATGCATTCTTCTCTCAGTTGAGGGGGCCAGTATTTGATCATTTGTTCACTTGGACATGTCACTGAGTCATATGTTATATTATTGTGCCATGGGGTGACGCTAGTGAAGGAAAATAATGCCTCATAGCCCCACCATGTGCTCCTAGTCACTTGTCCTTGTCATCTTATGTGGCACAACTTGTATTTAGTCATTTTATGTGGTGCGCACCCCCTTAGGGCTTCCTCTATGTAGTGCACACCCCCCTCATGTGAGTGATCCATGTTATATTGTACCGGCTCATCTTAGTCATTGATTGTATTATTTTATCTTTTGATCTCCACCACTTATTTTGAAAAGTGCTTAGGGTTTTGGTCTCTCTCCTATTTAAGGAAGAGGCCCCCCTATTGTAAAGGCACCTTTGGAGTTCTTGAAACTTGGAATAAAAATATTATTTTTTGTGGATCTGCTTATTTAGCCTTGATGGATGTCTTTGCGATTTGAATATACAACTTGTTCTATGTGTATCGTTGTGGATCTACCTGTCCAACATTTTCTCTGCAGGGGGCCGTGTGGGTTGAAGAGGAGGACGATTCAAGGGGATGCTATTGTGGGGAAACCCCATATCTTACCTTTGATCTTGCTTTTGTCTGAGGGAGTATCGTTATTGTATCTTAGTGACATAGTTGATGCTTTCTTTTTCATCTTTTCATCTTTTCATCCTTATAGTCATTTTCATGCCGGAATGATTCTTACATAGATCTTTTCTTGCAGGAGGAGGGCGCACGTGTGACCTTGGACGACTAGCGATTTCACTTGGGTGGCTTGGATCTCACTCTCGATTAACACACAGGGGGAAAGTTATCACTTTGCAAAGTATCCACAAGATCTAGAGGTAAGATCTACAAGGTTAGTATCTATTTCAAGCATTTTTACCATTGGTCACTTCAAACCCTAAAAGTTAAAACCCTCATATTTTTTATTTTTTAGATCTATGGAGATCTAGCAATCACTTGGGCTTAATAATTAAAACCCACCTTAATAGTAATCATAACATTCCTGATCTAAAGTTTGGTGGACATCCGACTCCATTTACCCCCTGATCTAAGGCACTGGGCCTCTCCAAGGGAGGTCGCACTTTTGGGTAGGTGGCCTTTTTGCTAGATCCCAACTTGGGTCTTGCTTGATCCTCATTGTTTCATTAGATCCATTCATTTGCAAAACCCTAGTGCCATTCTTCTTTGATTTTCCTTGTGGGCCCCACTTGCAATTCCGGGTGACTACGTCGTCTCCGGGAGCATTTTTCCTTAAAGATCATCAAATTGGCAATTAATTGTTAAAAAAGGTCAAATTGCACCATAATATAAAAAAAAATATATTAAAAAAAGCAATTGGCATGTGATGAATGAGGTGACAACTCATTCCTTATGGAAGGCGACTTGATTTAAGGATTAAAGCATGTGCTAAAATGAGGACATGACATGGAGGGCGATTAGATTGAGTTTTGATGTGCCCAACATCCACGTGAGTTTAGTGGAGTGCATATCTCTTAGGAAGAGCGAATCATGAGAGGTGGCGCCTACCTCATGAGAGGTGGCACCCATCCTTTGTTTCAACATTATGGCATCCCTCATTTTCCTCTACATCACCCATCTAGCTCCCCTCTTTAAGTGATGTGCTCCTCCTCTTGGATGCGCCCTCCTTCCTCTCTCATGTGCTATACATGCAAGGTTGCTATTGCTCATTTCTCATGGATAGAAAGGCATAGAACCTCTGCTCCTGAGTATTGTAATTTTGTATTTTCAAGCAATAAGATTGAAGACTTTGGAGGTCGATTTGGACATTTGGTTCCATGCATGCACCATTTTTGGGTTGAGGTGACATCTTTGAGTTTCAATTTTCTTTATGTAAGTAATTGTTAGATCTAGCTTTGTAGAACAAACATTTACTGTTGTTAATTTGTTTGTTTATGAGCATGTTATCAAGATTTAAAGAGTAATACTATTATTCGGTTATACAAAATATTCTCTTTGTTTTGGTTTATGAGCATACTGGATTTAATATTGTTTGTATGAGATTTTTTGCAAGCTCTACAGGAAGTTGCAAGGTGAAGGGAGCTTGGATCTAGTTTGACTCCTCTCTTTCTCCATCACATTCGAGCTTCGGATCTACAAGTGATAGATCCAAACTCCCCCCTTCTCAATCTTGTTCCAATATCAAGCCTTGAGCTTGAGGTTTGCTTCAAACTATCTTTCAAATTTTCTCTAAACAATTCCTTTGGTTACTTGTTTACTTTAGGCTTGATAAGAAAAGAGCTTGTTTTCATTTGTAAAATCATACATCTTTTCTTATTTTAGTAGAAAATCAGATCTAGAATAATCTCAAACTTTGCATCTAAAAACTAGATCTAGATTCATTTTTTCTGTACTTGCACATGCCAAAATTCTCCAATATTTTTGCAAGTTAGAAGTTGTTCTTTTTATATAGATTTGTACATTCTAATCACTGTTTTGTAGCACTTGAGCTCGCTGGAATTTAGCAGGTCTTCGTTTTAAAGTGGAAGATTTGGGTGACTAAAACCATAAAAAAGTGCAAAAAACATCCCGGTGGACACCCAACTACTTGTATATTTCTTTCATATCATTGTAAGCCCTTAGATCCGAATAAAGATGGACTAAGAGGCACATTTCTCTTCTCTTTTATTTGTAATTATTGAACGAGAGCAGTGGGATACCCAGGCCCACACCCCATCCCCCCTGGGGGGATTCGCATTTTTTGTCAAATTTTCATGAATGAATTTTTCTAACCTCACAACATTCACACACTCACTCTAAAAGTGTAGGGTGTATACTTTAACTATTTTTCAAGTAATTTTTATTTTACTTCTTTCATTTTTGCAAGTGTAGAAGTGTAGAACTTAGAAATAACACAACCTTGTTGCCACGAAGTATGCTCTCACCACCACACAAAGGATTTCCCGATTAGTGTGGATGATCAGAAAAGTGACACATAGGTTTGTGCTGCTTATTTAGTATTTATTTTTGTTACAATTGTTCCACAACCACAATTTTTTCAAATCGGAATAAACATTTGGTTTATTTATCGGAGTATGCTCTTTCCCCTTGCGGGCACTTTGCCTGCGCTTGTGGGAAACCATAAACGGTTGTATCCATTCTTTTAATTTCCACATTTAAGCTAATATTCACTTAATAAAATACACTACCCATCCACATAGTGAAAATCCGGTACTCGAATAATTAATATTTGTGTGGGGAAATTTCTCAGAGGAAGCGGGAACAACTGGGAGGCGACCTCAAGGCACAGTTAGACTACACCCTAGTTGTAGTGTTGAACACCGCGTTAGAGACTCCATTCCATCCCACACGTTCTCGTGAGGAGCCACCAAACTTTAATTTCCGGACATTCCTCCCTGTACCTCATGGTATCTCGAGAGTCCCCCTTTTCCCTAAAAATTTCAAACCATAATAATCTAAAAGCAACCAAGAGGCATTGCAAAACATTTTCCTTTTCAACCTCATTGTTCATCTACTATATTGACTCGATAAGGCACTGGTTTACTATACATTTTTATTTGCTTAATACCATATCATTATTGTGCATTTCTGTTGGCAGTCATTTCATTTCTTGCTGGTGAAAGCATTATGCAATTTACTTTTGCAAAGCTACCTTGGAACACTTTTAATCAACACTTTAAAACTCCTAAAATACAACACCTTTAACCATTTCACCAGAAACTCTAAAAACCTTAGAAACTTTCCTTAGGGACTACCCCCCTTGGCTTCGATTAGGAGTTTGGCCTAAATGGAGGAGTCAAGATCAGGTGACAGCCTTGACTCGAGACTTGCCCCTAAGGGTGCACCGAGCAGTAGTATAGATTTCTGCTGCGTTAACCAGGTGTGCGATCCGGCGGGAGGTGGCGCCCATCCTCTTGGGATCTCCACCCACCTACAAAAAGCCGCCACCTCTCATGATTCGCTTTTCCTAAGAGATATGCGCTCCACTAAACTCACGTGGATGTTGGGTGCATCAAAACTCAATCTAATCGCCCTCCATGTCATGTCCTCATTTTAGCACATGCTTTAATCCTTAAATCAAGTTGCCTTCCATAAGGAATGAGTTGTCATCTCATTCATCACATGCTAATTGCTTTTTTTAATATATATTTATTTTTGATATTATGGTGCAATTTGACCTTTTTTAGCAATTAATTGCCAATTTGATGCATCTTTAAGGAAAAATGCTCCCAGAGACAACGTAGTCACCCGAAACATGGAGAAAGTGGGTCCTAGGGTAAAGAGGATGCTCTAAGCGTCAAAACGAGCATCCCCACGCCAAATTCCGCCTCCAGACCACACTTTTATTATATTTTGAAATTTCCCATTCAAACCATTAAAAAATGGCCTAAGTTTACGGAAAATTTTATTTTTATCGGAATGAACTCAAACTCCTAGGGGACCTAGTGCATGTCCATATGACTTATTATTGATGGCTAGCATGTTTAAAATACATAGACACATAGGCTTTACTAACCTCCCTAAGATCGACCACCTTGGAAAATACTCTAGCTTTGGAGGTATGAGTGAAAAACTCAGGAATTATACATCACTGAAGAGTAACGCATAATTCCTAAGGAAAAAACACTCTAGAGTATCCCCTTGATAATAAACCCTAAGGTAGGCCAAGCCTTTTACAAAAGTATCATGCTTAGACCAATTTATTACAATTCCCCCATGGGGGTTTGGACATGCAAAATTTACAAAGGGCCCAAAATTTGGCCTGATGGACTTCTGAACACTGCTGATGAACAATTAGATTGTTCAAGTCTTCGACGGTTCACTCGGAATCCACTAAGTGCAATTTTAGTGGATAACAATGCCCTATCTACAAAAATCAGTGAATAAAAATGACTAAATATACTATTAGTTGACAACAATTAACGATTAAAATGACTAAATATACTACTTGTTGATGGCAATCAAATCAGTGAATAAAAATGACTAAATATACTATTAGTTGACAACAATTAACGATTAAAATGACTAAATATACTACTTGTTGATGGCAATCGATGACTACAACTACTAAATAAATGTCCAGATAACAACAATCAATTATTAAGAAAACTATTAAATATACTACCAATTAACGACAATTAAAGATTAAAATGACTAAATATACTACTTGTTGATGGCAATAAATGACTATCATGACTAATAAAATGGCCAGTTAACAACAATCAATGACTAAATAAATGACCAGTTAACAACAATCAATGAATAAATAAATGATCAATTAACAACAATCAATGACTAAAAAATCGACTAAATATACTATCAAATTGACCAATCAGAACAACCAATAAATGACTAAAAATTTTTAGTCATATATTTAGTCGCTTTATAAGTGACTAGAAATAAACTACTATAGTCACATGACTAAACTTAGTCATTTATATGCAATTTTTAGTAGTTTTTTAGTCATGTATCTCACTTTTTCTACTAGTGATAGATATGAAGGGCATTCACCCTGATTTGTGCACCCACCATATTTACATTCAAAAGGATGCTCAACTTTTTCAATAGCCTTAATGCCACATGAACCCATTATTGATAAGTACGATCAAATAGGAGTTACAAAATTTGCTTAGTGTGAATTTTATGTAATTGATTTTTGATAGTCAATGGGTTTCTCCTCTTATGATAGTAACCAAGAAAAATGGTAAATGGAGGATTTGTATCAACTATAGGGAACTAGATAAGGCAACACAAAAATACCATTTCCCTTTCCCCTTCATTGACTAGTTTCTTGACACACTGGAAGGGAAGGATTTTTTCTCTTTCCTTGATGGATTTAGTGGATACAATTAGATCTAATTGCTCCTAAAGATCATGATAAAACTAACTTCACTTGTCCCCGGGGGACATTTTCCTACCGAGTCCTTCCCTTTGGACTTTGCAATGCCCCTACCACCTTTCAAAGGGTTACGCTAGGTATCGTTTTCGAGTTAATTCATGAATGTGTCAAGATATATATGGATGACTTTACGGTCTATGATAATACCTTCGAAAAGGCCTTAACAAATTTGAAAAAAGTACTTGGACGATGTAAGGAAAAAAACCTCCCTCAACAATGAAAAATGCCATATGTTACTCACTGAAGGTATTGTTCTCGAACATCGCATTTCTGTTGTAGGTATCAAAGTGGATCTCACAAAAATTGAGGTAATCATAAATCTTCATATCCTGAAAAAATCGAATGGTGTACATAGTTTTCTGGGGTATGTTGGTTATTATCATTGTTTTATTGAACAATTTACTAAAATTGCATCTCCTTTATTTTAATTACTCTCTAAGAATGTATAATTTGTCTAGACTAATGAATGCCAAACTGCTTTTGCAGCTTTGAAGGAATGTTTTTCTATAGCTCCAATTTTGGGAGGCCCAGACTAGTCTTTACTATTTCATATCTTTACGAAAGATTTAGACACATCCATCGGTGTAGTACTTGGACAACAAAAAGAATGGAATCCCAATGCTATCTATTTCATTAGTAAGAATTTCTCTCAAGTAGAATTATATTACACTGTAACAAAGAAGAAATTCCTTGTTATTGTTTATTCTATTAATAAATTATGTCACTATATAATTGGTTATCATGTCTTCATACATATCGATCACTCTGTTATGCATTATCTAATGAACAAACCTAAACCCATTACAAGAATTTGATGTCACCATCATTAATGAACTTGGAAGGGATAATATTGTAGCAGATTTCCTTTCACGGTTCACCAATGATGGTGATGTCATACTTGTTGAAGATAACTTTCTCTATGAACTACTTTTTGCAATATCTACTTACACTTTGTGGTATGCAAATATTGCTAACTATTTGGTTGCAGAAAAACTTCCTGACCACCTTTCACGAAGGGAGTGTAAGCGCATCATCCAACATAATGCTAGATATTCATGGATTTAGGGCTTCCTCTTTTACACTAGGCCGGATCTTATGATCTGATGTTTTGTCAAGGAGGATGAAATCTATGAAATCCTAAAAGCTTGTCATGGTGAGCCTTGTGAAGGGCCATGATTCCTAGCAGTATGTAAGATTCCAAGCAGTATGTAAGAAGTTGTGATATATGTCAAAGGATGGGCCATCCTATCAATTTAGATGAAATGCCACTCCAAACTCAGATTGTTATAGAAACTTTTAAGAAATGGGCCTTGGATTTTGTGGGATGCATTAATCCTCCATCTCAACAAAACGTTCATATTTTGGTTTGTATAGATTACGTCACTAAATGGGTGGAGTCCAAGGTAGTCCTAAGGGAAACCAAGCAAACTGTGTCATATTTTCTCTATGAGGGAATCTTTGTCTAATTTGGGATACCACATGAGATTGTCACTGATGGAGAAACCCAGTTTAATTCTAAGTTGATGCAAGCACTCACCAAGAATTGTCAGATTCAACAGAAAATGACATCACCTTATCATCCACAAGCCAATGGTCAAGTGAAGGGTACCAACAAGGCATTGGAAACTATCATAGCAAAGATTATATAGATTCATTGTCATGATTAAGCTAATTGACTTCCATAAGCCCCTTGGGATTATCAAAATACATGGCATAAGACCATTAGCTTCACTCCCTATGAGCTTGTTTACGGTAAGAGTGGCATGTTTCCCATTGAGTTCAAAGAAAAAAACATCGAGGACTGCTTTACAGGCTGGTATAGATATTACATAAGCTCATTTGCTCAACAACATCGCTTAAATCAACTCAATGAACTTGTTGAGTTTCGCCAAGCTACCTTGCATCAGAATTCAATTGCCCAACAACAACGAGCAAAATGACACGACAAATTTATCAAGAAAATTATGTTTCAAATTAGAGATTGGGCCTTGTTGTATGACTCCATATTTAAGGACTTTAAGAGGAAATTTTGTATACGATGGTTAGATCCTTACGAGCTTAACACTGTTTTACACCATGTTACCTTCTGATGCGCATGAAGGTGACCCAGTGAACGAAATGTTTGTTTCCTTTTCCCCTATAGAACCCATCGAACCTTCTAGTGCAATTATTGGATCCCCTACAGAGCCCATTGAATCTTCCAATGCAGTTGTTGGATATCCTATATAACTCCTTGAGTCTCCCACTAATATCTCTAAGGATAATCTCAAGTTAGTAGATGATGTTGCTACTCAGATCATGATGAAACCACTAGGTCCCCAAGAAATTGATGTCATTACTAAAGAAACCAAGCAAACGATAGAGAATGTTTATACTTGGAATAGACAAAAAAATCCCCCTATTCAGGATAAAGAAGCACAAGCAAATGAAGAATCTCCCAGACCTATTGTCCAGACAATAAGTACACAAACATATGAAGAACTTGCCAGGCTTGTTGTCCAGACAGTGGGTACACAAACATATGAACTTGCCAAGCCTGTTGTCCAAACAATGGGTACACAAAACAAATTTTATAGGCTCTGGTAATTACTTTTAGTTGAAAGAAAAGATGCTCAAATGGAAAGCTGCAACTACAACTTATGGTCCAGGAGTGATTCCTCTTGAGGAATTCATCACCTCAAGGAACAAAGGGTTAAGTTTCTTTCTCTGAATAGATTAAAGTGGGATTGTTGGAGAGAAGATATGAAAATAATCCCAAAATTGGAAACATAAGTGAAAACCTTGAAAAAGGAAAAACAACATATGAGTGACTTGGTTCAATCTATTCTCAATTGCAGAGGTTTGCCCCCTCTCAATGTTGTCTTTCTTCGGGAAAGATATTTCTTATTTCAGCTCAAGGCTGTGGAAAAAGGAAGGCGACATGATTTGAGATCTGTGGAGTCATTTTTAGAAGCATTCTTTAGCTGTAGTGATGAGGATAAGAATTTATTGTGTGAACAATATCATCTTGGAATCCTTTTTATTTTATGATGGTTAGTGGAATCCTAATCCTTTTGTTGGAGATGTACAGTTTAGGGATTTCACTTCTTTCATGATTCACTAACTCCAATGGGGACAGGATAAATACACCATTGAGCAAAATCAACAAAATTGTAATTTTTGGATGCAAGGAGAAAACTCTAATACTCATATTGTCATCAAATTACATCATGAATTACTTATGTCTCCAACACGTGTCTCCATTTTTACTGCATCTCAACAAGAGGCACTCTCATATTGTATCAGGCATATCAATCATATGAAGCAAGATGCCTTGGCAACATGCATGTATAGGTGTGATAACTCAAATGAACAAATGAAATGAAGAGATCTTTTCAGTTATCCTAATTTTGATGAAGCAATGAAAATGATCGATAAATACATTGGTTTTTTTCTTTTTTTTCCATGTGGTTCACGGCCCGAGAGCTCGCTACGTCCATGGATCCAAGCTAAAGGGCCCACTCAAAGGGGCCTCACCTTGCTGGCATTCCATCGGTGCCTAACCCCAAAGGACTTAAAGAATTGAACCCCCGCCCTTACATCATTATGTCTTAGTCTCGGAAGATCCAACCAGTTGAGCTACCCCTCAGGGCTAATGAATACATTGGTTGTTTGAGGAAGTGTGGTCCTAGATGGATTGGGCTCAGATTTTACTTTCCCTTGATATGGTTTTTTGCTTTAAAGTACTAGTTTTAAATACCTTGAGACCATAGGATGTGTTACCAACTATTTTGTACAATAGTTGAACTTTTTGTGAGCCGCCAATTTCATGAACATGTGCAATGTTCATCTTCAATGTTCAGAAGTTCAGAAGTCATTTTCAGGGCAATTTTTGCTCCTTTTGTAATAAGCTACATGTTCGTACCCCCTTGGGGGAATTGTAAAAAGTTGGTCTAAGCATGGTCCTTTTATAAAAGACCTGGCTTACCTTAGGTTTAACCGTCAGGGTGATACTCTAGAGTGTTTTTTCCTAAGGAATTATGCGCTACTCTTCAGTGGCGTATAATTCATGAGTTTTTCACTCACACCTACAAAGCGGGAGAATTTACCATGGTGGTCAAACCTAGGGAGGTTATTAAAGTCTCCATGTCTAGGATTTTTTACATGCTAGACATCTAAATTGAGTCGTATGGACATGCACTAGGTCCCCTAGGAGTTTCATTTCATTCTAAAGAAAATAAAATTTTCCGTAAATTAGACAATTTTTTAATGGTTTAATTGGAAAATTTCAAAATGTAATTAAAGTGTCGCCTGGAGGCGGAATTTGGTGTGGGGAGTCTTGTTTTGATGTTCAGAGCGTCCTCTTTACCCTAGTGCCCTCTTTCTCTTGGTTCCGGGCGATTACGTCGCCTCTGGGGGCATTATTTGCTAAAGGTGCATCAAATTGACATTTAATTGTTAAAAAAAGAGAAAA
This sequence comes from Larix kaempferi, assembly GCA_027924585.1. Lineage (NCBI taxonomy): Eukaryota > Viridiplantae > Streptophyta > Pinopsida > Pinales > Pinaceae > Larix > Larix kaempferi. Next base: position 19,921,208 of record BSBM01000602.1, read on the forward strand.
TGCACAGATGACAAAAATCAAAATAAGTCAAAAAAGATTAAAAAATGATTTGGAAAGGTCGAATATGGTTTTCATAGGGTGTACGACCATGATGGTTAATAAAGGCACATGCCAAAATAAAAGTTTGGATAAGAGATTGGAATATCAAATTATGAAAAGCGTGGTCCTCTTCACATGGGCGAATTAGCTCGTGAGTTTGGTGGGGGAATACTCCAATGGGGAAGGCGTTGAAACCAATGGAGAGGGGTGCCCCTCTCATGAGGTGGCTGCCACCTCATCCATCCCACCAACCAAGCTTCAATTCGAATGCTCCAAGCATGCCAATCATTCACGTGAATCACTCCTCGCTTCATGAAGTGCGCCTTCCAACCCTAGCTCCTCTCTTGAGCATTCGCCTTCCTTCTTTGTAACTCTATAAAATGAGGCTCTTGCTCCACCATTGAGGGTGGAAAAATTGTGCAAGAAACCTCTGCTGTAAAATTGTTAGTTGCTTGTTTCTATTTGGCAATCAAGCTTGGAATAAAGTGAAGACTTTGGAGGTCTAAAGTGTGTAATTTCTCATAGCATGTGCTTGAACTGAGGTGACATCTCTCTATATTTTGCTTCCTTTTTGCAATATCATTGATCAATCCTAGCTTAGAAGCTTATTGTTAATCCATAGGGTAAACATTTGTAGTTTCAACTTGCTTATCTATGTTTTATATTTGAAGTCAAGGAGTAGCCAAAAGTAGTCAGTTATACTTAGTGTTGAAAATTTAACTAGGAAGTGTTTGTTCATCTAGTGATGCCTTGGGGTGGACAAGGACACTTTAAATTTGTGACCCCTAGTCAATTTTAATTAATGAAGTGAGATTTACTTTATATTTTTAAAGTGACTTCATTAAAAGATAAAAGTCATGATTTATCCTAAGTTCAATTTTAATTAAAGTCAAGTGAGTGATTGATTAAATGAGGGTACTCATACTTTATTAAGTGACATGAGGTGCACTAAATGCCATTTATTATTTATTTAATTGAGCATTTAATGAGAACCTCTCATCTAATCTAATCTGGGCCATTAGATTGAGAGAGGAAGTTATCATGAACAAAAAGGGCTAGGGCAAGGTATTCATCATTCATTATTCACATCCAAGAGAGAAATTTTGGAGAGAATATGAAGAGCAAGTGAGAGGGTTTTGGAGAGATTCCAAACCAGAAAACCAAGAGAAGGAAGGTGGCTTGAATTTCGAGAAGGAGAGACTGAGCGCATTTCCCAAGGCAAAATTCGTACAACAGGGTGACCGTACAGTAACACCGTTTTCGAGGAGCAGTCCGTACGATACAAATTTATGACAGATTTGTACAACACATTTTTCGAGGTAGAGTTGGGCACAAAAACCGAGAAGGTACAACATTAATTGTTGTTTCAGACCGTACAACATGCATAGATTTCGAGGCTGTTTTCTAGGCACATAAATCGAAAGACAGAGTTTCGTACAGTCACACGTGTGAGCAGTCTGGCACAGTTTTCGAGGGTTTCGTATAGCTAGCTGTTAGTGGTTTGTTTGCACGCTTTTTGAGAAGAAAAGCAAAGATAAATACTTTTGTTCTATTTTTTGTAAATTTACTGAAGAAATAAAATCTCTCTCATAAACAGGTTTTCCCTTTGGGGTTTTATCGTGGACCATTGGTGAAAAATTCCTGTGTCACAGTTTTATGTGATTGGCTGATTTAATTTTTTGAACATGAGTTTATTGGCTGAAAATTAAAATTTTCTGAGTTGTTTAAATTTGCAAAAGAATTCCATGTGTTTCAGTTTAGTCATTTTATGATAAAATGTGCATACAAGGGTTTGGGCATTAAACTACGCAGAGAAGCTATAAAGCTTGAAACCGGGTTGGGGTTCATAAAAACTTTCACTTAGGCTCTCTAAAATTTCTCTTATTGAAATATATTGGATTTGATCATGGTTTGCTTTTAGTGGTGAAGTATTGCAGGTTGTCAGAAAAGCAAAGTAGGACTTGGAGTTCAGATGCTTCCAACCCTCTTTGCTACCTTTTAATGCTAATGAGTTTTGTTTTACAGGATTCTTCAAAGTGATCCATTTTGTTCAAGCTTGGGCTTGGGCCCCTTTCTCTTTCACTTATTAAAATTTAAACTCAAATCTCTTTCCCTTCAGTTGGTTACAATAGCGAATCTACTTTTCAAGAGTTAAATCTTTGTTGCATTTGCTCCACTTAGCCATAGGTTTCAAGCTTCAAGTCTTTACCCTCCCAACCTATTCGCTAATGTGCATGCATTAGGCTTTGTTCCAAGTTTAAAGTTGCTCTATCTTGTTAGCCTATACACATTTGTCCCTCAAGTGCTTTTGCTCACCTGCATGCAAGTAGCTTAAAGTTCAATTTTTTCAAAGTTTTATATCATTCTTACTTGCTTGCTTCTAGATCTTAGTTGTTTTCAAAGACTTTATCTTGCAAGATCTAGTTTGTAGTTGTATTTTTGTTTTATAAACTAACAATCTAATCAACTAACCTATCTTTGTTCAAAGCTCTTACTTTCAGGAAAGCTAGGAAGCAAGGCCAAACAAAAGAAACCCAAAGGCTAAGTAGAAACCAAATAAGAGCAAGAGCAAACCTTAAAGGAACAAAACTCTATTCCTCCCTCTTCTTCATTCCCACTTCTATCCTTGTGCCTTCAAGGAGATTAACACCATTCTTTGTACAAAATATTAATAAAAAGCAAGTGAGAATAGGAAAGTTTGATTAGTTTTACTTTGATAGGTTGCTAGATCTCTAAATTTGTAGCTTTAATTTAGTTTACTTCAAGCTTTTACTTAAGTTTTCTTTCTTTATATAAATTGCTAAAAAGAACATAAAGACTCTTGAATCTCACTACAAAGTGGATCAAGAGCACTCTCTATCGAAGAGCTTTTCATTTTTGTCTTAGTTGTTTAGTTTTCTCTTTTATATAAACTGTTTAAAAAGAACACAAAATCTCTTGAATCTCGCCATAAGACGGATCAAGAGTGCTCTCTGTCGGAGAGTTCACTTTGTTTTGTTTTTTGCTAACCCCCTTGCTCTCCCGAGTACGGTCCTAGACCTGAAAGAGATTCTTGGGTAGTTTTAGTTTATTTCAAATCTTTGCTTTGCAATTCTACAATCTTGTTCATAAAATCTCTTGAATCTCGCCATAAGGCGGATCAAGAGTGCTCTCTATCGGAGGGTCAATGGTTCTGCCTTTCATCACATAATAAAATTGGAACTAATATATTTTACTACACTGTGTATGCTCCACCCATCGGTGGGATACCCAGAAGTAGTGCAACTTGTTTAATTTCCTAACATTTAACTCCACTTCAACATTAATAAAATACACTCCCAAGAAAACCAATGAAAATTCGACGTTGATCGCTGCAATCGAAAGTGGGCAAATTCTGCCTGGGGACGCGGGAACCACTGGGACAAGACCTCAGAGCAACAGTTAGACTACATCCTTGTTGGTGTAGTGTTGAACACCGTTCTCAAGACTCCGGCTAGCCCACATGTCCTTGTACGAAGCCACTTAGATTGTAAATCCGGACATATCTCCTGTATTGAAAGGTATATCTTGGAGATCCCCTTTCCCGTAATAATCCACCTCACCCTAAAAACTTACAATAAAATTTACCAGGAAACATTTGCAAAACATCTACAAGCACTCCAAGCATTTCACAGACATCGACTCCATTGGCACTGGTCTTTCAACAAGCAACAATTGTTCAATCTTTTATTTTGCTTATTATCTATCTGGAAGTTGTTGTTATCTGTTTTATCATATCATGCTGTGAATGTCTCTTTAATTTTTTCATCAAATATTGTGGATGTGATTTATCTCGCAAATATATACTTGGACATAAATTTTGTTGCAAAGTACTAAAAAAACTCCTAAAAAACACCCATCCCAATTCATAAAAACACTTAAAAACATTTAAGAGCCTTAGTAGCTCTTTTTAAGGGTCTACCTGTTAGATTTTCACAATTTCAATTCAATATGATCTAGGATCTTATCTGAGAGAATAACATGCACAACAATTCAAACACAAGAGACAAGAGACAAGAGACACAAAGAGTTTCATCGGGGAAACCATAAAGGAGAAAACCCCGCAACTTCCTCGGAGATAGAATGAGCAACAATACAAAACCCCAAAAGTAGAAATGGTCTCCAGCAGCTTCTCTCTTCTTCACTTGTGCGAACTCCTCCTCTTTCTCACTAATGCGCAAATGAGTGAGTGAGTGAATGTGTAAATAGAGAAGAGCACCCTCTCTATTTATACTTTACTTTCACTTGACTTTAACCCTAACTGGGCTGACTTCTCCTAGGAGAGTCTAATAACCCCCTACCACTTAACTCAGGGCCGACTTCTCTAGGAGAGTCTAATAACCCATCAAGTACAATAATAACTTTCTCGATCGGAGGAATAAACCTCTCCGTCGGAAGTACATAAGAATACAATATAAAATATACAAGTGAATATATTCCGAAGTTACAAATACATAAAGTCTTCGTCACTGGATCATCATCAAAGCTGGATCATCATCGTCACTACTGCTGCTATCTCGACCATCAATCTCCAATCTACTCGTCACAGGAAGTTCTACAGAGCCAACCCTTTTTCATGTTGGATGTAGGCCTAGCCTCCATGTAGGTCTTCATCATCCTTGTGAGCAAGCCATCAAGTAGGTACATCTCAGGACTAATTACATGCTTCTGCAAAACCTGCAGGATCTCCCATGACTGATTATATGCCTCTGCAAAACCTGTGTACCCTACTGTCACCTCATCATCTTCAGATCGTCTCATCGTCACACGGAGCACAACCCAGATGCACATCACAATGTCTCCAGTATGGGAGGACTTTCCTACCACCATACGAGACGCAGTCTACCAACATGCGAGGACTTTCCTACCAACATGTGAGACACATCACTTACATCAACTGACATGGGAGGACTTTCCTACCACCATTCGGGAAAGGCTCCCGCACTTATGTCAACGGCCATGGGAGGACTTTCCTACTACCATGACGGATTGGCCCCAGCCCTTACATCTGCACCATGGGAGGACTTTCCTACCACCATGTGAGAATGGCTCAACCCTTACATCTACACCATAGGAGGACTTTCCTACCACTATGTGAGAATGGTCCATGTGCATCTTCGTCTTCCGGACTCATCACTTTCCCTTGGAAGGAACTGTTATCACACAACTTGTAGTTGTCCCGAAAGGTATCCCATCCGGGATGGTAGAGGAGACATACAACTAAAGAGGTGACCCAAGAGATGCCACAGTTCCCAATGCAAGCTGGGAGTCACGATAACCGAGGCACTCTTCACTTTAGATCAAGAATAATCAAGATCAAGGGGGAGACCCTAGCCAATCAATGAAGATTAGCTAACCCAAAGGTTCCTAGGGAAGTGTGTAAATTGAGTTACGAAAACCAATGAGTGAGGACTAAGTGGACCAAAAGAGTTAAGTATGGTTGAAGAGGCTTAAGATGTGACAAGTGTTTCAACCAATGAAAGACTAGGACCACTTAGGAAGCTTGATGAATAGATCTAGTACCATGAAAACACACAAGTGGGGCCCACTCCTTAAAAAGTGGAAAATGGTCCACATAGGGCCCACTTGGTTGGATTAGGGGTGAGATGGTACTAAGTGGATGAGATGAGGTAGATCTATGGATCTAAGATGAAATAGACAACACCCACATATGGGATCTAGGAAAAGGCCACTAACCCAAGGAGTGCGAATTGCCCAAGGGAGACTAGTGCCTTGAGATGAGGGGGCAAATGGAGTCCAAATTATGCCAAAGTGTAGATCGGGGTAGTTAAGGCAATTATCAAGGTGGGTTTAGGATGGCATGCCCCAATATGGCCTAGATCTCCATAGATCTAAGATGCAAAATGCATCACCAAGTGACCCAAGTGGGGCTCAATCCCTCAAAATGAGGAATGGGGTCCACAAGGTGAAGCACTACGGGTAGGTAATCAAGGTGGATCTATGCAAATCAAGTGGGATCTCACCTACCCATGTCAAGGATCTAGCCCAACTAGCCTTCCCCAAGGAGTGTGATTTGCCTCAAGGAGGTCTAGGTGCCTTGGAAAATGTGTCAAATGAAGGCCAATTGCCACCAAACTATAGATCCGAATTGCCGTGGATGCTATAGAGGTGGGTTCTTTTTATTATCCCCAAATCCAAGTAGATCTAGAAAAATATGAAAAACAAGGGTTTTAATCAATGAGGGTTTTGAGATCTAAGAGAGTAGATGCATAGGATAGACGAATATCATACCTCATGGAACATACCTGGAAAATGAAGATGGAAGAGGCTTGAGATGAGGATTACTTCCCACAAAGATCAAATGCCAAACTTTGATGAGCCCTTCTTGCTAATGTTTTGCCTCCTTCAACCAAATCGGCCTCCCTATTCCTATCAATCAAGGACACAAAGATCAATCAATAAACAAGAATGGAAGTAGATGCAAGCAAAGAGATGAGAAACATGAAATTATTGGTTCAAAGACAAAACAACTCCCTGTCACCCAAAACGTCCTCTTGAAGCTTGTAGGGTAGGCCCCCCCACCAATACGCACTCCTCAAAATCGCCTTCTTTACCTACAAAACAATGTTAGTTGAAGATAAAATAAAGATGGCCACCAATGTCTGTCAGTGCAGAGGAAGAGCATTTACAATCACCACAAGCATTCCAACTCCAAGATCCAAGATGCCCAAGAAAGTATTTTTATTCCAATAGCCAAGAGCCAAAAATCTCTAGATAGCTTTTACAATAGGGGGGTCTCCTCCTTATATAGGATAATAAAGACCAAAACCCTAAACCACAAAACTACTTCTCAATACAACAAGTGAGTGGTTGAGATCAAAAGATCTAACAATATAATCAATGGCTAAGATGAGCCTACAATATAACACATGGATCACTCAAAGAGAGGGTGACATCATCCGTTAAAAAGACTAAGGAGGGTGACGTCATCCCTAAGAGGGGGCTAACATCTATGGGCCCACCTAATATGACATGGACATGACTCAAGAAGCTCATGGTGGGGCTAGGATGCATCAATCCTTACTAGCTCATCCCCATGGCATAATAATATAAAATAATGGGACTATGACATGTCTAAATTATGCAAATGATCAAAATCCTGTCTCCAAAACTGAGAGAGACATGCAGTAAAAGGCCTCCTGTGGCCACTGTGGACCCCATTGACTGATGCTGACTGATCTGGAAGATGGGGGGTTCACCCTGGAAGACCTCTGAGAAGACTAAGTGCCAAAACCTTGCCTCAATTTCCCAAATCGAATTCCTCAGTGACCCTTTTATTCCATTTTTTAATCCTCCGAAAAACCCTGAAGCTGCCCAAACTGACACCCAGGGTGCCTGCGCTGTCAAACTGAGTCGACCAGGCTGTTTGGAAGGGGGGTATAATGGTAAAAACAAGTGGCTGGACCACACCCTTCCCATACAACGCCATAGGTAAAACTGGCCTCCAATGCCTCTTCTGGATAGGCTGGGAAAGCATGCCCAAAACTGGTCAACAGGTGGAAAACTTCATCTATCATTGTCAGAAGTGCTCGGAACTGAAGGACAAGTGTCTCAATGGATCCAGAAGACCCAAATTTACTAGAAATGTGTACTCATACACCATGGGTTGACTTGAGGGGTCAACTGTAGGGTCCACTATACCTGGACAGTGTATAATCTGATGATCTGGAAATAATAATAAAATTGCTGAACTGCATCAACGATCATATGAATCATATGTCCACCATATGGAATCATCAACAAGAGTATGTGGGACCATCAATCATCATCACGGATCCCAAGAATGACCATGGTCAAACTATGTTTGAGTAGGTCAAAATATAACCAAGGACAAGATTACAACAATAGACCAAGACATGTTCATCTAATCACACTCACAGCTTAACTTAAAGTATATTCATCATGCCATGGTAGTTAATACATATAAATATTTAATGTTATTTATACTTGCTCAAAAGCTCTATTGACAGACTCACCCATTGGACTTGGTCTAACTGCTAGCTAAGGGTGAAGGCTAAGTAACCAGGCTAAGTAAAAGGGATGACTTGACCAAACTTAACTAAGTGACACTTTGGATGGGGGAAGGGGGAGCTACACTCTGGGCTGGACAAATAACAAAGGGAAGGGCTGTGCCTCACAAATGGATAAGTTGTTTAGAGAGTGTTTATTTAAGTTAGGCATCGTGTCTACATCAAGTTGATCTAGGTTCATTAGGATCATTCATTTCATTTCATGGCCTTTTTGGCTTACATAACCCCTCTGGGATTTCACATGTGCTAAGAAGCACAACTAATTGCAGCTTGCATCTGGGGCATGTTCATACATATACAAGGTCAACAATAATAGTTATAACTTTGAGTAACCATTGCGTTTTGGACCTTTTCTATACCCTTCGAGGGGTATTTTTAGCAGTTCATCGCTATAGCCTTTATTCGCGTGTGTTAAGAAACAAATTCTAGAATTTTGAGTTCATAGGCTTTCATAATACATTTCCTATATAAGTAGTGCATGAGCTTTCAGTTTTAGCCAACAACATCTCAAGTGACTAGGGGGACTTCTGCTAGTGCCAAACATCGAGACAACCAACCAGAATGATTTAGGCCTACAATCCAACTCACCATAGGCAAGTTCTGTCACCAACTCAGAGCTGAGACACAAAACAAACATGGATGCGGTCCAACGCAGTGGTAGAAATGGGGAAGTCCTCAATATCAAGAAGTCAAGAAAGCAAGTCAAGGGTGAAAGGGAAATCAGGAAGGTCATGGATGGATGGAGTCAAATGAATGTGTTGCCTAAGCTAGTAGACAAGGATGTCAAGGAAAGACCATATCTATGCTCATAGGAGGGTAATGAAACCGATGAGTATTGTCAGAAAACCTAAGTGTGCAAGTAATACATCCATTTTATAGTTATAACATCATCCAAGACATTTCATTTTATTTTAAATAATACTGCCACATCATGAATCATATACCAAGTCAATGCTGTGAAGACGACTAAAACAACAAGATAATAATCCAAAAGCTAATAATCAAAAGTTCATAGGTCACATCACATCATAATAATCATCCGAAACACTGCTGCAATAACATCACTGGGCACTGAACTGAAACTGTATGGAACAAAGGGTCACATCGGTCAACAAATCTAAGCTCTCAAGGCTCAGCCTTGGCACAAGGTCTAATAAAAGTCTAATACAATGTACTGCTCTGATCCATGAGTGATCTCAAAATACAAGCTCATCATAACTGATCTCTGTAAAAGCAAAGCTCTGAAATGTGCAGATATCTACTCAGCAAGAATAGTAGCCCAGCTACTATGGTGTGTGTTATCACATATATAGTAGCCGGGCTACCATATTCTATTTTCAGATTCCAGTACACTTTTCAGCCAGTTCCCTTACATTTGAGATGCCGAGATGAGCATCTACATTGGATCACTATTTGATTATGGACAGCAGTATATCCCCATGCCATGATTAAGTCTCAGGAAACTTAGATTCGAGGACTGATGTAGCCATTTAGCCATTTACAGAGTAGTTGGTATTGCCCAGAGTTGCAGCAACAGGTTCTTAGTGGACAGATGATGGTTCAGACTATTGTGCACAGGTATATGACCCAGCAGGTATTGTTTTGTGTTATGGTTATATTGCTTTTATACTCATTCTTGTGACATGTCTTAGCATTTAGTATCATGATCTGGCGATCATATAGATATGTGGACCTGGTTGTATCATTTATTATATATATTGTCCCCACTCAGACTTAGAAGTTCTTGACCTATACTCATTGGTTTTACCCTCCTTAGGGAGAATAGAGGTGATCATTCCCACCATCCTTGGCTTGCTAGTGTTGGTCTCATTTTTCATTGTCTCCACCCATCCATTACTTTCTAGTTCATTGATTACCCTGACTTACTACTTGACTAGTGGCATGGAGGACCTTCCCCCGCTATAGCCTCTTTGTCGGATGAGCTTCCCTGTTTATTGTGTCTCGACTCTGAGTTGCATAAGTTGTGTTGGCTAAACCTGAAACAGATAACACTTCCATCAATACAATGTATATGGAAATGAAATGTATATCTTATGAAAGCCCATTCATGTAACAAGTGTTTTTGAACACACGTGAATGCAAGGCAAGCCTAATGAAACTGACTTTGAAATGTAAATGTATGTAACAAGTGTTTTTGAACACATGTAGATCATAAAGCCTTAATAAATGTAAATCCATGTAACAAGTGTTTTTGAACACTTGTGGATCAAGGCTATGGAAACTCAAAGGCCCAAAAAGCAATGGTTATTAAAAGTTATATCTAAATGATTGTTGGCCTCACTTGTATTTGATGTGGATTGTAGGCATTTGTCAAGGTGAATAAGCACTTCTGAAGTAACTTACCCATTTGTGAGACACGACCATCCCCTGTGTTACTGCTTGTCTAGCATACGCTAGAGTGTGTATTCCCTTTCCATATCCAAAGTGTCACAATGTCAAGTTAGTAGTCATCCTTTAGCCTAGCCCATTCAGTTTCATCCTTCACCCTTCACTAGCAAAATGGTCACAACTATGAAGTGAGTATGGTCTTGAAAGTCTGGTCTAAGTCATAATAAATATTTAAAACACTTTATAATTGGTTGTTAGATCTCCAGAGAAATGATTACTACTTGTTATAATTATCACTTGAATGATTTGTAGAGCATGTTTTAACGTCTAACACTTGCAGCAGTTTGATGTTAGTTTGGGTCATATTATTGGTCATGTTGACTTGGGTCAAACCTAGTTTGACCAAAGTCAACTACAGGACATGAGGTGGATAGACCTCGGATGATGCAGATAGATGATATGTGGTATATTACAGGTCACCAGATGGTTCCATGCAGTGGTTGCAGGTTTATGATGATGATTTGTGATTTTCAGTATTATTTGATCATTTACAGATTATTATTATTTGATCTGTCTGGACATATTGGATATTTTACATGACCATGCAGAGATCCATAGGGTGTATGAGTACACACCTTAGATAGATTTGGGCTCCTCGAGTCCAATGAGACAGTTGGTTTTCAGTTCTGGGCAGTTACAGTGATGATTTGCCTCAGTTTATCATTCTGGTGCAGTTTTGCCATGTTAGATGGCCTGTCAGAGCAGAGAGATGATGTGACTTGTTTGCGTAGGGCGTTGTATGAGGAGGGGGTGGTCCAGCCACTTGATTTTACCATTATACTCACCTCCCAGAGAGCCTGGTGGGCTTAGTTTGACAGTGCAGGCACTCCAGGTATCAGTTTGGGTAGAGCTTCACAGTTACCGAGGCAGATTAAAAATGGTTAAATTGGCTACTGAGGAATTCGATTTGGGCTACTGAGGCAAGGAAATGGCATGGGATGAGTTTTGATGATGAGTGTGATGTCTTCCACCCCTTCTCCAGCAGTTTCAGCATTCAGTGGGGCCAACACCCATTTCTTCGGCACATTTTATGGTTTTCTGGAGCCTTTGGAGTCTCACGACTTTCCCAGAGGGGCACGATTTGGTGCCTAGCTTGGTCATTAGATGTTATTGTGCCATGGGGACACACTAGGGGTGTTAGATATTACCCCCTAGACCCACCATGAGCTTTATTCATGTTTATTTTATCATGTTGAGTGGGACCCCCCTCTCCTAGGGCGATTTTGTCCATTGATATGTTATTTTTTTGAGTTGATCCATGTACTTTATGTTGAGCTCATCTCAACCGTAGATTAGGAAATTTTGATCTTTTAATCTTAGCCATCCATTCAAAAGGTGGTTAGGGTTTTGGTATCTCTCCATCCTATTTAAAGGAGAGAGCATCTCATTGTAAAGGGACTTTTGGGTCTGGATTTCTGGAATAGAATAATTTCTTGGAGATACTTGTGTTGTGGGATGAATTGCTATTGATGTTGATTGAAAATATCTTTCCATTGCACTGAGATTATTGGTGATTGCCATTGCTATATTTTCTACACGATTTCATCTGCAGGTGAGGAGGCCGATTTCCTCAAGGAGGGCGCACTAGTAGGGGAGGACTCTCCTTGCTCTTTTCTTCGTCGGATTGGTTTGGTTCAGGGAGTATTACTGTCTATGACCTTCTACTTTCTGTATCTTTCATTACTTGCATTTGCCTTTGCTTCTATATGACTGATTGATGCTTTGCTCCTTGGTTTTGCAGGAGAGAGAAGGGCGCACGTGTGGGAGAAGGGCTTCAAGTTTGGCATTGGTCTTCATCAAATCTTCTCATTTGATCTTTCTGGGGATTGTACTCGACATCATAGCAACCATTTCCATCAATCAGGTATGCTCTCAAGGTAAGATCTCTGTAGCGCTTAATTTGCAGAAGCTTATAATAATAGATATATAAAAGTGTGTATATATATATAAATGATATTGAATAAAAAAATGAATGATGATTACAATGAGAAAATGGCTTTAGCCCTTTATAGGCTATTAAGGTGACCTTTCCTAATAGGTTGTGTCTCAACATAGGCACCTTTTCATAATAATAATAATATCCTATGTTTAATTAATAATTACACAATATTTATGTTTGTTACATTGCCGCACTCTTAAGAACATTTTGTCCTCGAAATGTCATAATTTTATAAATATATCTTTTGAATTCATTTTATTCCTCGAAAACAATTAAGCTTTTAATAACACTTCTCTTCTTCTACTTCTTTCTTCTTTAATAAAATTCTTTTTCTTTTCTTCCTCTATTGGAATGTACTATAGAAGTTGTCTCCTCATTGTTCTTATCTTGTTGCTTGTATTCGAACTTCTCGACAATAATTGCTTTATAACTTTGAACTCCTTTGAACGCTTTGACATAAATACCTAAAGAATTATGCTTTAATAAGCATTATATATATATAACATTTTCCCTTTAAACAACTTAATGTCTTAATGTCCTCCTTTTCTCTTTTTCGACCCTCAATATATGATTATTTTATACCTCATACATTATAATATTAATACTTTAATGACTTAGATTAAAAGTTAACCCCTTTTAACCTTTTTGCATATAATATTAACTTTTGCCCCTCCACTTAATGTCTTCACTTAAATATATTACGTATATGGATTTTTATATCCTTCATTTTTATTTCTTTAAAACTAAGAGTGTGTAATTCCACTTGGCAATCGTGATTCATTTAATTCTTCAGCACTAAGTCCAAATCTATGGCTCTTATGACCTATTGCGACTCTTCTTCGTGGGATTTGACGAGACAAACTTGCAAATAATTTTTTATTTTTTATTTTTATTTTTTTTACCCAAAATCGTATTGATGCCTTCGTAAATGAAAGCATCCCAGATCCAAACGATTAATGGAAATGACAAGTTGACGGAGAAAACAATGAGAAACCATCTGCATGCATACATCGATGGAATGATCCCTTGCTCCTCAAAATGATGATCCAACATCTGAAGTTGCTCCTTCACCATTATTCCAAATTGAAAGACATATTGTTTTAAAAACGACACACATTCTGAATATATTCCTTGCATTACCGTCTTATTTAGAATTTCAGCCATAGTCCATAATTTCAGCATTAAATTAATGTAAACTATGATTACGATGCTGCATTGACGAGTCACGACCTCTAGATGTGGTGTTTCATAATTAAAGCATATACCTATTTGTTTCTTAAAAATGTAATCGATAACCCAAATGTCTATAGCTGACGTGTAACAATATCTTTCATTCCTAAATTTCAAACAAAAAAGTTCCGGATATTGGTATGGCCTCGTTACCATTTTTTCTGAAAATGCCCAAACAAAACCATAGTCGTCTATCTTGCAGCTTCCCTGCACTGGCATCCTCAGCTCATGCTTTATGACTGTAATTAAATTATTTCGGACATGCATGAATTGGTAAAGAATTGATTTGCCATTCGACATGTCTGTGAGAAGCACGACCTTGGCGACCCTTTTCTTTTCACCTTTGGTATTATTATTTCTCGCCATCAACATATTTCCCAATTATTTTCGAAAACAGTTTAGAAGGAATGTAACGATCATAAGTTCGTTCTCGAGATTCCGAACATCACCCTCCTCTGCTAGTTTCTTCAAAACTTTATCGGTAAGCTTTTGGTTGCGCTGAGGATCGATTGCGAAGAATGGAATCACTCGCTCTTTAACCCTAACATCCAAGATACCATTCCTAGTTTTCATGCTAGAATTGTCCTGTATGGACCTGTTTCTACTTCCAGCAGTTGTGGCAAACTAGTTTGCCAATGGCAATTTAGCAATTATTTCAAAACTACGTTTAAGGTCAATATCACTATTTTGTCTCTACTTTGAGGGTGTGATAGAGTGAACGTCTCTTGTCTGAAAAGCAGTGGCAGGAGTTTCGATGGTGATACCATACTGAATGGATCTCGGGAGGAATTTTGGTGCTCCATATGGAGGTGCCACGACATATGATTTGCGCGGAACATCTAATTGATGTAGCGGATTCCTTGCCATGATACCGCCTGCATGAAATAATAATGTTGATGCCAATGGGACCGAAGCCACACTTTCAAGAATCTCTTCAGACGAAGATTCCGATTTGTCGTCAACATAGTTTCGTTGAATACAATTGTTTGTGTCGGTCATCAAGGACATTACTTGAACCCCCGCATTCTTTTCAATTTCTTCTTTCGGAGCTGGTATGGCAATAACAACCTTGTCATCGATGTCTCTCCGATAGTCTGATGGATCCACTTGAGTCTGGTCGCTGCATGGAAGAACTGTAGTCGCTGCAACCAGATTCCGATGAGGTTCGATTTTTGTACCTGCATCTTCTTCGATGTCAGTTTCTTTTTCCGGAACAGATTCCAGGGATTTTATTTGACTATAATAAGCATATTCATTTGAAGTGGCCATCTCCTGGAAACAATCTTAAAAAATTTGCCAATTCTCAAGAACAGGTTTTGCCTTCATATTTTGACAAATATTTTGTAGGCTTTTGAAATCCCTTTTCATTTCAATTATTAATTTATGAACTTCTCCAAATGCCTTTTCTTCCCTTGCTCTTGCTTGACGTTCCCTTTTCGATGCATGATCGAAATTTGATTTTAATTGTATGATTAACTCTCGGAGTTCGTCCATAGGAATTCCAAAGCTCTGATACCACTGTAGCGCTTAATTTGCGGAGGCTTATAATAATAGATATATAAAAGTGTATATATATATATATATATGATATTGAATAAAAAAATGAATGATGATTACAATGAGAAAATGGCTTTAGCCCTTTATAGGCTATTAAGGTGATCTTTCCTAATAGGTTGTGTCTCAACATAGGCACCTTTTCATAGTAATAATAATATCCTATGTTTAATTAATAATTACACAATATTTATGTTTGTTACAATCTCTATTTTTTTAAACTAGTATCAATCTTAATTCAAGCCCTCATTTAAATCCTTCGGAAAATTCTATTGATCAAACCACTTGATCAACTGGCAAAACATTTATGGGTTTTTGGCTTAGTGTAAATCCCAAGGTGGGTTCTCAAGGGCGTCACCTTGGGGACTCCATTGGCCCATTTTCCAAGGCACTGGCCTCTCCCCTACCCTCACGACTTTCCTGGGTTGCCTATTGTTCCTGTGTTTTGATCCCCTGTTTAGTGCTTGCATACTTTGACATTGTCATATCCCTCTATCAAGCATAGCTAGAAATCCCTAACTGTCAGATCTACTCTTTGGGACAGTTTCCCTGTTTTAAGGGTCACGCTTCCCAAGGCAGCTAAATTTGACCATTTTAACACTAGCTTTGAATCTTGGAATCATACCTAATCTTTGAATCACCGTGCTTAAGATCTATTCATCAAGTCATATAATCTCTAAGCCTCCACAGTGTATTAGTCTCCTTAAATCTAGGGTTCCATACCTGTCACCTTATGTACCTCACTTTGTCTGATTTGATCTGGTGATTGGGTTGATCTCTCGTATCGGGAGTAGATCTGGGGCTCCCCCTTGTTACCTTGGCTTTGGTAGCAAAAACGAAGAGTGGCTTGGTTGGCGTGACAACCATCCATTTGGGAGCTAGGGCTCTCTTGGTTCACCACTTTGGTTGCCTATCCCCTGTACCATCTTTACGGATCCACCATTAGGGGCAACTACAAGATTGGTGATAATAGTGTGATAACATGAACCTCGATCTGAAGTACACCAAGCTTCTCTCTGAAGTAATCGAACTTCTCTTTGGCTAGCGGCTTGGTCAACACATCAACTATTTGCTCGTTTGTCGCAACATATTGGAGCTTCACTGCTCCTCTCTACACCCTATCCTTGATATAGTGATACTTGATCTCGATGTGCTTCGACTTGTCATGGAACACCGAGTTGTCGCAATATATACAAGTAGCATCCAACTGGAGATCAAATAAATCAGACAGTAGCTTCCTCAGCCATACTGCCTCACAACTAGTAGAACAATCTGCGACATACTCTGCTTCAGCTGTACTCAGTGCCACGCAGGACTGCTTCCTGCTAAACCAAGAGATCACACCTGATCCCATACTGAAGCAGCACCCCAAAGTGCTCTTCCTATCAATGGCACTGCCTGCCCAATCCGAATCAACATAACCCTCCAGGTTAATCTTCTGATTCACATCATACTTGAGCCCATAATCCACCGTACCCTTCAGGTACCTCAGAATATGCTTTGCAGCAATCAAGTGAACATGTCTCGGATCCGTCAGGAACTGGCTCAATGTGTTCACATCAAAGGAAATATCTGGTCTCGTATTCGTCAAGTACATCAAGGATCCAATCATCTGACGATACGTCGTGGCATCAATCGACTCTGATGAAGCATCACTCAATAGCTTCAGGTTCGATGCCATAGGTGTGGTCATGGTCTTGCAGTCCATCATCCCGAACCTCTTCAGGATCTCTACTGCATACTTCCCTTGTCCAAGGAAGATTCCATCCGTACTCTGCCACACCTCCATGCCTAGAAAATAGTGCATCATACCCAAGTCCCTCATCTCGAACTCGGCAGCAAGCTTCCTTTTCGTGTCAGTAATCAACCCATCCTCACCTATCACAAACAGGTCATCTACATAAAGTAGAAGTATCACTGGGTTCCCTTCCTCAACCTTGTAGTAAAGGTTGGAATCCGCTTTACTCTTGGTAAAGCCCAAACTAGTTAGGAAGCTATCAATCCTGCTGTACCACATCATGGGTCCCTGTTTCAATCCATACAAGGCTTTCTTTAATTTGCACTTAAGTTGCAGGAAACGTTACCCCCCCTGGCGTCCCCAGCACGTTTCCTTAATGAAACGTGGAAACCTGTACGGTACGGTGAAGAAACGCGTTTTCGAGACAGGGTCCACGTTTCGCGTGATGGGGACGGGTTTCCGTTTCGAGGGGACGAGTTTCCGTTTCGTTTTCTTCAAGAAAACACTACGTTTTCGATTTTTTACTTAACTGTCATTCATTTCACGAATTTGGATTTTTTTTTTGATAAAATCTAACCCTAGGCTTACGGTGGAAGCTTCTAGATACTATTTTGATGCTATAAACTTGCATTCCCTACCTCATGACTCCCTCACTAAGCTCAAGGATCTCTCGAACAGTCACGGCTCCCTCACTCAGCTCACGGATCTCAGTGCACAGTGGTCTAGCATCGAGGTGTGCTCACGGGTAGCCCTCACGGCTCCCTCTTCCACCTGTCGTCTCCATCTTCTTGCTGCCACCTCCCTCTTCAGCTCTCACGTCTCCATCCATTAGCTGCCGCATCCATCTAGCCATCTTCTAGTTTCCGACTCCCTCTCCCAACGCAAGGAACAACCGGTCCAGCTCACCCTCACGGTGGCTCCCTCTCCCAGCTGTCGGCAACAAAGTGGTAGGTAATTTATTAGTAATTTTTTATATCGTTTTGAACCTGCATCAATGCCATCTTATATTCTTTTTATATTATTCATAATATTTTTATTAAGCTTCTAGAAGACAAATTTGTGGAGCAAGTATGGGGATAGACACCTTTGTTTCCATTAATTGAAGAAATACAAATGCCGGTATTCTAACTCCACTGAGTTCTAACAGAAGAGTTGACATTCTCCCTGATGTGATTCATCTTCACGTGACACTGCCCAACTCAACAGATTCAAGTGCCCAGCTCAAAACCTTTGCAATTTAGCTCACGGTGGACAGAATCGACAAATGCAAGTGCAGATTTGAGGAGCAGCAAGGGAATTTTTCAACTATGGACTGTTTTTTTTGTATTTTTATGGTTTTGGCAGCGTTTTGGAGCAGCTTCACCTTCAGCCTGAGGTGAGAAGCATGTTCTATAGATGTTATTTGCTACTGTTTTTTTTTTTTGTCATTGAAATTTTGAATATGCTTCATCTTTCACATAGATGGTAAATTTTTATTTTTCTCATTGAATATGCTTCACAAAGATGGTAAAACCTTAGCAATTTAGCTCACGGTGGACATATGCAAGAGCAGATTTGAGGAGCAGCAAGGAAATTTGTCAATTGTGGACTATATTTTTTGTATTTTTGGTGGTTTTGGCAGTGTTTTGGAGCAGCTTCACCTACAGGAAACTGTTTGAGGTGAGAAGCATGCTCTATACATGTTATTTGCTACTGTTTTTTATTTTATTTTTGTCATTGAATATGCTTCAGCCTTCACATAGATGGTAAATTTTTTTTTTTGTTTTTTTTTGCAGCAGCAATGGCTTCCAACCAAGCTCCTACTTCAGCCCCTAGGCCCAACAAGAGGGCTGAATACTATCCTCTTTGGGCTCATGTTCAAAAAATTGCAAAATGTGGAGGTGGTGGCTCATGGGAATGGCAATGCAGTCTGTGCAAGTTGCAGTATAAGGGCTCTTACCCAAGAGTCAAAGCACATTTCTTGCATGAAACAGGAAAGGGTATTGAAGGTTGCCAAAAAACAAGTGACCCAGTTGATAGGAGGAAGTATTCAATTGAGCAAGATGAGGCTGATAGGCTTAAAAGAAGACATGACCAACTTGCTAATTCTTCCGTTCAACCTCCAAACATCGAGCCAAGGATTGTGCTTGAAGCAAGGAGGAGGAAAGAAGCTCAAGAACAAGTTGTACAACCATCAAAAAATACCAAAGAGACTTCTTCAGTGCAAGAGCACAAAATAGCCAAAATGGTGAATGTTCAAGGGAAATAAGAGCTGACACAAGGGTGGCTAGGGCCATCTATGCTTGTGGGATACCTTTCAATGTGGTTCGGTCTCCTTATTGGCATGATCTTGTGAGGGCAATTAACACAGCCCCTGCAGGGTACAAGGGGCCAAACTATGAAAAAGTCCGAACTGATCGCCTAAAAAAGGAGAAGGATCTTGTGGAGGATATCTTAGCCACCAATTCGTTCTTCATGGGGTAGCTTTGGAGTTACTGTAGTCTCAGATGGATGGACAGATACCAGGCGCAGGCCATTGATAAACATAATTGCCACTTCTCCAAAAGGAGCAATGTTTATAAAGGTTGAAGACTGTTCAAGGGAGGTGAAAGATGCCCAATTCATTGCTAATCTTTTAATTAAAACTATTGAGCAAATAGGGCCTAAGAAGGTGGTGCAAGTTATCACGGATAATGCACCAGTTTGCAAAGCTGCAGGTTTAATTGTTGAGAGCAGGTTTGATCACATTTTTTGGACACCTTGCATTGTCCATAATCTGAATCTGATCTTAGAAGAGATCGACAACAAAGTTCCATGGATCAAGGAACTCACAGGGCAAGCAAAGGAGATAGTTAAATTCATCACCAACCACCACCAATCTCAAGCCATATTTCGAGAGTACTCTAGATTGGAGTTGTTGAAAGTTGCTGAAACAAGATATGCCTCCAACTTCATCATGTTGCGCGGCCTTGTTGAGGTGAAGCAACCATTAGTTTCTATGGTGGTGAGTCAACTTTGGGTTGAGTGGAGACAGGCAGATTCAGAACGGGGAACTACGGTGCGTAGATTGTGCCTTGATGAGGATTGGTGGAGCAAGATAGATTTCTTGCTCTAGTTCACAACCCCTGCATTTGAGCTTCTTTGAAGCGTTGACATAGACCGACCTTTTTTGGGAGAGGTATATGATGGCATGGATACCATGGTTGAGAAGACTATGGAAATCATTTCACAGGAGTCTCCTCAGCTTTTATTTGTTAATGTTGGTTTTGCTGATTTGGTACAGAAAATCATGGTTGACAGGTGGAACGGCTTCAACACTCCATCGCACACTTTAGCCCATGCCTTGAACCCAAGATTTTATGATGAACAACTCATTGCTCAAAGCAATGGGAAGAGGAAGGCACCCCATCAGGATCGAGAGGTGGCTAATGGAGTGAAAAAGGGCCTTATGAGAATATTTCTGGCTCATCTACACAGGGAGGTGAAGGAAGAGTTTGCTAGTTTTGCCGCGGGATTGGATGATTATTCTGATATATCAGCTTTGGATGAGAGAAGCACCATGAATCCAGTCAGATGGTGGATTTGTCATGGAGCAAATGGTGTGCAGTTGCAAACACTTGCCATTCATGTTCTTTCATAGGTGGCAAGCTCTTCATCGGCAGAAAGGAATTGGAGCACCTATGGTTTTATTCATTCTATGAAGCGCAATAGGTTGGGATGAGCATCTTCTTTATGTGCACTCCAACCTTCGCCTTGCATCTCGTATGGGTCCGGAATATAGCAGTGGGCCTTCTAGAGAATGGGATGTGGTTCCAGAATCCTCTGACTTGGACATCTCTCTTGCTGCCCTGAATATTGAGGAACCTAGGAGTGGAGTTGGCCTTTCTTCTTCCTCTCAACAAACCACTGTTGGACGTGCTTCTTGTTCTATTTTTGAGGAGTATGAAGATGAGCTGGAGCCCGAGTATGATGACTTCTAGTCTTTGAGCTTCAACTCATGTTTTCTTTATATGTTCATTGTTCATGTTGATGTAGCACAGTAGCTTTGTACTTGCAGCCTTGTATATAAAGGATGATTTTTGATATATATGTATTAGCGGCTTAGCCTCATTTATGAAGGCTGTTTTTTGGCTATTTCCACTTGCATTATGGAATCATTTATGGGTAAAATGTGTTGATTTTTGGATATTAATACTTAACTTGCATTATGGAATCACTTATGAAATTATGAGTAAAATCGTAAATGTGATGTTACATGTATGACTATTGACTATGATTTCTAATTTTGTTGAATTTAATGATAATATATATATATATATATCGCATTTCCTTGTTTCCTAAATTTTGGGGGGTCACATTTCCTACGCGTCCCCATTTCGGAAACTCGTTCCCGTTTCCCCATTTCGTGCAACTTAGATTTGCACACATGAGTCTCCTTGTCATGTGTCTCAAATCCGAGTGGCTGCTCCACATACACTTCCTCCTCTACTACACCATTCAAGAACACTGTCTTGACATCCATCTGGTGTACTTTCCATTTCATCACTGCAGCCAGAGCAAGCACTGATCTGATGGAAGTGTATCTGGCTACAGGTGCAAATGTCTCTTCATAGTCTATCCCTTCCTTCTGGGAGAAGCCACGTGCCACAAATCTCGCCTTGTGTTTCTCTATGCTGCCATCTACAGCATGCTTGATCTTGTAGATCCATTTGGAAGTCACAACAGACTTCCCTACTGGTCTCGAGACCACATCCCAGACATCATTCTTCATGATCGACTGGTACTCCTCGATCATGGCATCCTTCCATTCTTTCTTCTCAGCTGCTTCCTCATAGTTGGAAGGTTCTTTGTCAATGATGTCACACAGCAGGGCTACATAACTGGAGAATGGTCTCGGTCTCTTGCTTTCTCTATGCATTCCTTCTGGAGCACCATATCTCTCTGCATCTTGAATTGCTTCTCGTACCCATGCTGGTTTCCTCTTGTGAGAATTCTTCTCACGTGGTGGATCTACAGGCTCCTGTGGGTCTTCCACCTCGCATTCTCCATAATCTTTTGGATTTACTTTATTCATTGTGTTATCTCGGATCCTGGGTGTGTTATCACATCCATGTTAGCTGGAGCTACCATGCTGCAGATTGTGTGGTCGGGGACCATACTATACTCTTTTTTCTAGATTAGAGATCGGATGCCTTCAGAGGAGGCACACATTTTGTCAGATTGCCCCGAGCAGACATATCAGTGGGGACAGTTGGTTTTATGATATTGTCCATACATGTATACATTATTGCCTACAGAGGCACCCTTCTTTGCTAGGCTTTGCACAAGCTCATTGAGACAGTTGCCTAGCCATATTTTTGATTGAGAGTACAGAGTATTGCTGGTTTCCCACTTATTGCCTGGATTCAATTGAGATCCAGCTTCAAAGTTAGCTTCAGCAACAGGTATATGGTGCAGCAGGTATAGCATTTGATGTTTTATTGCTTATGTTGTTGATTAGACTTGTTTATACATGATAATACACTAACTCTGCATGTGATGTTTGATATCGTGATCTAGTTGTCATTATGATGTATTGTTGGGCCCTTGGTGATGTTAGTCCACCCCCTTCTGTATGCTCCTGTCTATGCACACCGGATCAAATTCCCACTATTGGTATAGACTTGGTCACTTAGTCCCCCTAGGCAGCTGACTTTGGTTCCACCTTCACTCTCTCCACCCATCCGACCCATTCATGATTGATCTTTCTCGACTTGGATTTTGATTTGTGACCTTGAGGATCCCCTTCCCCATTGATCTCTGAGTATGCCATGACTCCCTGTCTTTTGTGCCTCGGCTCTTTATTGTGTGAGATGCACTCTCAAACTTGGGATTTGCTCCTGTCGGTTGCCCCCGATGTTGCAATGTAGTATAGGAGTGTGTAGCCTCACCGGGTGTTGCCCATTGGTCATTGAAGCATTTATTGCTCACCCCCATTACTCTGCAGTATGAGCACCTTGATTATATCTATTGAGATATGTATGTAGCCCAAAAGGGCCTTAATGTGAAATGAAGAAATGTAAAGCAAGCCAAAAAGGCTATTGTAAATGTAAAATCTAGCCAAAAATGTCTAAGTATGAAATGTAAATGTAAAATCCATGCAATGTGTTTGTAAACACACATGGACACAGGTCAGCCGTACATATCAGCTTTGTAGTGGTTATTTCCTCACCAAGTCCTGCGGGGCAAGGAGGTGAGAGGGAGCAAGGGACAAGCTCAAGATTGTCCCTTAGAGTCTCAAGTTACGGTTTGCTGGACACCCAGTTTGGCGGCTCTAGAAAAGATCCTCACGGAGTCTTATTAAGGCATGGATGTGAGTTGTGAGGTACTTG
Source organism: Larix kaempferi (assembly GCA_027924585.1). Taxonomy (NCBI): domain Eukaryota; kingdom Viridiplantae; phylum Streptophyta; class Pinopsida; order Pinales; family Pinaceae; genus Larix; species Larix kaempferi. The sequence continues at coordinate 19,944,536 of BSBM01000602.1, forward strand.
ATAGATGACCAGTGGCGGTTTTCCTGCACTATATCCATTTGTGAGGCACCGCCCTTCCTCGTGTTTTATCATGGTATGCTTATCTTAGTGGACCCCGCTTTCCCGAGTTATCCGAAGGGTCGCATGATCTTTGTCCTTGTCATCCCTCATCCTTCACCTTGTATTCCAAATCACCCAAAGTCAGCGAGGTGGTCAAGTCTATAGGTTGTGCATAGCAGTTTGAGTTTGTTGGATGTGTTGGGCCCACCTCACCAGGGGCCTCATCTTTTTGGGATATTTTGTATTGTTGATCACTATATTGGCATCATATTGTTTAGTAATGTACTAACATGTATAAGGAAGCCTATCGCTTCATATTGCATACAGGTATTAAGCCAGCACCATGTTGACCAGATTTGACTTGGTCAAACTAGGTTGACCAGGCCAAAAATGGGCCCGAAAAAAATGTTGCGACTAAGATTTCGATTTTGGTCAATTATTATCTTCAGGGGTCCCATATGAACCTCCAAGCATCAGTATTTGAAAATGTTGAGGCAGCGATGAGATTTTTTAATTATTATTGGTCATTAATGACCTGTTTTGATTAAAAATCATGGATTTTGGGCAAACAGTGCCTAAGTGATGGATCGTGGTCGTTCAAGTGACCATATCTACTATTTTTGGGGTCCACGATCGCATTGCAACAGACGGTTCGACAATCCGGGCACTATAAGTGGGTCAAAAGCCCAATTTACACCTTCAGCAATAAAACCAGCAGTTAATTAAAAGAAAAATCAAAATTTGGCAAAGGCAACTATGGCAAATGGAAAAATCAAAGGCTCGCTAATACAAGGGTGACTTGTAAGGTAATTTGGTAATGTTTGGACATTGTATTGTTGGTTGTGGGTCCCTCCATTGGACCAGCTCACTCTAGAGGTTGAATTTGCCCATGGGGGCGTTTTTTTCTCCACCTAGGCAATTTCGATTTGGATGTTTATTGTTTTGTGGGACCTTGATGTATTAGTTAGGGGGATAAAACATGATATAGACACCCCCTAACTCATGTTTTATGTATTGTATGGACCCCACAATGGGTCCCCCACTCCACAAGTGCGCCAGACATGGGAAATTTGCACCCCCTTTCATGAGCTCATCTCCACCATCGATTTGGTGCTTGGGAAAGTCAATCCCAACCATTGGTTTTGGGGGGAAGATGCTAGGTTTTTGAGCCATTTCTATAAGAGAATGAGCTCACTCATTTGAGAGTCTTTTGGCACATTGTACCCTTGATTTTTTGATGATATAGAGCCACTTCTCCACTGTGTTTCTTAAGAGTTTATGGATGGATATGTATTGCTTGACTGATATCTAGTTTTTCTTAGTCTTATCGAGTTGTTAGTGTATTGTTTCCATCTCTTTCCTTGGCCAACGGTTTGTAGGTGAAGAGCACAGCTGGAGGAGGGCGCAGTTTTTGGAGTGGGAACTCCACAATTGCTCAATTTCTTCAGAGTATCAACAAAGGGAGTTGTTATTGCTTTTTGCCCATCAATTCCTTTCATTTCAATCATTTACTTGTTGGTTTTACTTGCTATTTGCTGCACACACTGACTTCATCTTGTTTGTGGCAAGTGGCTAGGGCGAATTTGGCCATTGGGAGCTCAAAACGCCAAAGGGAACTCGCTGCTGTTCAACAACTGAGTTTGGAGGGCTAGTCTTCGGCAATCTCATCCATTTATTCATTCTCAAGTAGGTCATTCTTGCTGGTCTCTTGCATTTTAAATTTCACTGTGTGTTGAGCAGAAACTTCATTAAAAAACTCATAAAAATACAAAACTTGATATTCCACCATTAGAATTAGTTTTATTTCAAAACCCGATAATGAAACACACTTAAAAGCCTAAATCCAAAGTTTCATTTCTTTTGGACTCCATTTTCCCATAGAATCAGCACTAGTCTACTTGGGAAAGGGGGCGTTTTTCTCCTCCTGCTTGGTTGGGTTGTTTTGGGGTTTTGGGTACTCTTGATTTGGGTTTGTATCGCCATTCTATTATAAGAATCAAGTTATCATTTGCTACAAGTGATTAAAAACCTTAATTTTACATTGCCCTAGGTCCACTAATCTTTGAATCAATCTCTCCCTTGGGCAGATTTGCATTTGCTAATCACTTCTAGCATTGTTTACATCCTTAGTTGATTTTCGACCATCTAATCTGTTATTTTCATCACAATTTATCGCTGGTCACATTTTATTTACTTGCCTATTACATCCGTGTGTCCATCTAATTGGCTGGAATTAGACTTAGGACTTAATTATCACTCTTTTCCTGTCTTTACTTCTTTCCATCTTTGGGATTTGGGTGTATTTTGTCTCTCAACCATCACTGGTTGAGCAGGGTCTCCCCCCTGACTTGGGTACGTGCCTCGTCTAAAGTGACAATAGCCTTGTCCAGTGTGACTTCCGTTCTTTGAGTGGAGGACTTGCCATTGCTGGTTACACGTTCCTAGCTGCACTCCCTCTACCATCCCTGTTGGGACACCCATCTTCATCAGCTAGAGTTTGTGTGATAACAGGGTGCTTCTTGTTCTTCAATGTCTTCAACAAGTATCTTTTTGGATTTCTGATATGCTAAGTCTTCGTCGAATGTTACATCCCTGCTGATGTCGATCTTCTTGAGCCTTGGGAAATATATTCTGTAAGCCTTCGAGCTTTCACTATATCCCACGAATATGCCCTTCTTTCCTGAAGGATCTAACTTCGTCCTCTTCTCTTTTGAAATATGTATGTACACCAGACAACCAAATATTTTGAGATGGCTGACTTCTGGTTTCTCGCCGGAGAAAGCTTTTTCTAGTGTCTTGTTGTCAATTACTCTATGTGGAGTATGATTCTGTACATAGACAGCTGTCCTTGCAGCTTCTGCCCATAGATGCATAGGAAGATCCTGGTCATGAAGCATAGCCCTTGCTGCTTCCATAATTGTTCCATTCTTCCTTTCTGCAACTCCATTCTGTTACAGATTATATGGAGTAGTCAACTCCCTCTTAATCCCTGAATCTCTGCATAATTTCTTGAAGTCTTCTGATGTGAACTCTCCGCCATTGTCTGACCGAAAAGTCTTGATTTTCTTCTCTATGTGGTTCTCGATCAAGGCTTTGAATTCCTTGAACTTACTGAATACTTCATCTTTGTTCTTCAAGAAATATATCCATGTCTTCCTAGAAAAATCATCATTGAAAAAAACATAATATACATACCCACTCAGTGAACTGGATGACATTGGACCGCATACATCAGAGTGGATGATTTCCAAGATTCCTTTTGCCTTGCTCTCGCTACTTGGAAATGTCTTCTTTATGTTCTTTCCCTTCGCACAACCTTTGCAAACGCCTTCATGCTTTGCTTGAATTTCTGGAAGACCTTCAACAACTTTGCCTGCAAGAGGTAGTGCTCTATAGTGCAAATGTGCAAGCCTTCTATGCCATAGTTCACTTGGCTCCATGGAGTCATGGACCAAGGCTTGTTCAAGTTGGCCCTTCAGTTTGTATAAGCCTCCCTCTTGCTCTCCAATCACTACTGCATCATCTATGGTCTTTCCCTTTGTCCACATAAGAACTTGGCCATCTACAAATGCAACCTGTTATCATACAACTTGTAGTTGCCCCTAGAGGTATCCCATCCGGGACGGTAGAGGAGATAGGCAACTAAAGAGGTGACCCAAGAGATGCCACGGTTCCCAAGGTAAGGTGGGAGTCACGTCAACCGAGGCACTCTTCGCTTTAGGTCAAGGTGTAGCAAGACCTAGGGGGAGACCCTATAACCAATCACAGTTGATTGGATCCAAACAAAGGTTTCTAAGGGTAGGTAAATGATGAGTTACAGAAACCAATGCAAGGCCAAGTGGACCTAAGAGTTAAGGAATGGTTGAAGGTGGTGTAAGAGATTGTTAGTGTTTCAACCTATGTATGGTTTAGGCCACATGATGGGGTATGATGACTAGGTATAGTACCATGTGTTTACACAAGTGGGTCTTGTTTTCTTGGGAAGTGTGAAATGGTTCTAGGTAGGCCCACAAGGTGAAGTTATGTGTGAAGTTGGTACTATAGGTTGGATAAAGGCTAGATCTATGAATCTAGGTTGATTCTAGGAGTACCCATGTACTAGATCTAGGGTTTGACACAATTCCCAAGGAGTGCGACTTGCTTAGAGAAGGACTAGTGCCTTGTTGGATGGGCTAATGGGGTCAAAAGGTATGTCAAAGTGTAGATCGGGACACCTAGAAGCCAAATCAAGTGGGTTAAATGAGATCTAATGGTTGGATCTTACTAGATCTAGGTTTTTCAAGTAATGTCCCTAAGTGGACCACAATCCCTTAAAACAAGGAATGCTACCCCCAAGGCGGATCGTGACAAAAAGACAGTCTAGACCTAGGTTTCAAGGTATGGGCATTCCAAATCCACGAAAATCTCAAACACCCACCTCCTGGAAGTGGACAAACTCACTTTTTCAAGGGAGTGCGACTTGCTCAAGGAAGGCTAAAAAGTGAGTTTGGTGGACCAAATCAAGTCCAATGGCCACCAAACTGTAGATCTAAGATGCTAGTACCCCGATCTATGCATGCCCAAAAAATCAAGTCAATCCAAGGGCTAGATCTTAGTAGATCTGAGTTTTGAGGTGCCAAGAAATTCAAAAGGGGGTTTTAACCCCTTAAAACATGGAGAGATGTCCACAAGGTAGATTTCACCAAAGTAAGAATCTGGGGGTAGGTTATCAAGTGTCTAGATTGCAAATCAAGTGGGATCTCACCTACCCATGTGCTAGGTCTAACCAAACAAGCCTCTCACTAGGAAGTGCGATTTGGGTTAAGGAGGGCTTTTTGCCTTGAAAAGTGGGTCAATTTTTAGCCAATCACCACCAAACTGTAGATCCAACTAGGGGTGGATGCTATAGAGGTGGGTTTTCAATATCTCTTCAAAAGCAAGGCTAGATCTAAGTAGATCTAAAAAAATACCAAAAACAAGGGTTTTAATTGATTAGGGTTTTTATGATCTAGAAATCATGGAAGATTCAAGGAAGTAGAAGATCATACCTCTTGGAACATACTTGGATGAAGAGATGAATGCTAGTTGAGACGAGGATTACTTTGCCAAAGATCAAATGGGGAATTGTTGAAGCCCTCTTGCCAAATCGATTTTCCCAAGCCACATGTGATTCCTTCTAACCTGTCAAAACCAAGGAGCAAAGCATCAATTAGTTTAACAAATTGAAGGTAGATACAAGCAAGAGAGAGAGAGAAACATAGAATAGTTGACACAAAGGCAAAACCACTCCCTGTTACACCAAAACGATTTCTTCCAAGATTGAAGGGCAAGCCTCCCCACCAATTTGCCCTTGTCCAAAATCGCCCTCTTAACCTGTAAATGAAATATGGCAAATATGCAAGATAACTACAATAGATCCTCCAGTGCAATGGACAATAGCATTTACAATCGAAACAACCAACATCCACTCCAATCCAAGCATGTACTCCAAAAGATAGAAATTTTATTCCAAGAGCCAAGAGCCAAAAATCTCTAGATGAATTTTACAATGAGAGGCTCCCTCCTTAAATAGGATGGGGAGAGAGTACAATCCTAACCACTTTTTACATGAGTGGCTAAGATTAAAAGATCTCAAGATCTAATCAATGGCTAACAATAAATCATAACAATACATCACATGGATCACCCAATATCATGATAGCGCCCCCACTAAGTGGTACAATAAGAGGGTGACGTCATCCACTAGAGAAACATAAGCACCAAAATCCACCTCATGGTGACTAGGACATGACAATATAAGCTCATGGTGGGGCTAGGAGGTATCAATCCTTACTAGCTCATCCCCAAGGCACAATAAAATAATAAAATATGTCCAATATAATATAAATGACCAAAACTGTCCTCAGAATCCATGACAGTCAAGCAGTAAATGTCCTCCTGTGATCAATCTGGGCATACCCACATGGTGAAAACTGACTGGAAGGTAGTGATGCCACCCTGGAAGACCTCTGTGAAGACCAAATGCCAAAACCTTGCCTCAATTGCCAAAATCGATTTCCTCAGTGACCACTTTATCCCATTTTTTAACTGCCTCGGTAACTGTGAAAGTGCCAAAACTGCCTCCTAGGGTGCTAGCGCTGTCCATCTGAGCCCACCAGGCTCTCCAGAAGGGGCGGTAAATGGTAAAAACAAGTGGCTGGACCACCCCCTCCATCATCAGCGCCCTAGGTGAACTGGCCTCTCGGGGCCCCTGCTGCTCAGGCTGGGAAATCAGCCCCAAATCTGGTCAACAAGTGTAAAACTGCATCAATCACTGTCAGAAGTGCCCGGAACGGAAAGATAAGTGTCTCATTGAATCCAGAAGACCCAAATCCACTAGGAATGTGTACTCATACACCATGGGTTGCCCTAATGGGCCAGCTGTAGGGTCCACCATATATGGACAATGTATAATCTGCTGATCTGAAGTAGTAATAAACCTGCTGAACTGGATCAAACATCATCTGCATCATATGTCCATCATATGATATCATCATCAAACATGTGGGCCCATCAATCATCATCAATAATCATCCATACATGGTCCACATCATCATGGATCCCAAGAATATACAACCAAGGATAAATCCCATCAGTAGACTAAGACAATGCTTCTCTAATCATTCTCACAGCTAAGCTCAAAGTATAACATCCATTCAGTGGCATTAATTAAGTTAGCATATTCCGTTGTTATATAAAATTACTTGCACAACAGTTCAAATAACAAACTCACCCATTGGATATGGTCAAACTGCTAGCGAAGGATGAAGGCTAGGAGCAAGGTTGGGCCAAGGGGTTGACTTGTCTAACTTAACTCAAAAATACTTTGGACTGGGAAAAGGGGGAAGCTACAAACTCTGTGCTGGACAAAAGAACACGGGGAATGGCTGTGCCTCACAAATGGATAAGTTGTTTAGAGAGTGCTTATTCAACTTAGGCATCATGTCTACATCAAGTTGATCTAGGTTCATTAGGATCATTCAATTTTATTCCATGGCCTTTTTGGCCTACATAACCCTTCGGATTTCAGATGTGCTGAGAAGCACAACTAGTTGCAGCTTGCATCCAGGGCATGTTTTTCAAATATTTATAAGGTCAGCAATTATTTAGATATAGCTTTTAAGAACCATTGCTTTTTGGACCTTTCTTATACTCTTCGAGGAGTATTTTTTAGCTTTTCATTGCTCTTTCCCTTTTTTTGTTTCCATGGGCGAATTTATTAAGTTTCTATAGGTAGAACACGAGCTTTCAGTTTTAGCCAACAACATCTCAAGTGACTAGGGGGAGTTCGAGCCAATGCCAAACATTGGGACAACCGATCAGAATGATTTAGGCCTACAATCCAACTCACCAAAGGCAAGTTTTGTCACCAACTCAGAGCCGAGACACTGAATAAACAGGGATGCGGTCCAAACACAGAGGTAGAAAAATGGGGAAGTCCTCGGTATCAGAAAGTCAAATGAGACAAGTCAGGGTTTAAAGTCAAACAGGAAGGTCATGTATGGATGGAGACAAATGAATATGGAGCCTATACTAGCAGACAACAGGTGTCGGGAAAGACCATATCTATGTAAGGTGAAAAACCAGTGAGTTTTGTTAAATGACCTAAATGTGCAAGTAATTGTCCATTTTATGATTTACAGTTCATTTTAAATAGTTTGCCACATCAGGAATAATATACCAAGCACATGCTATGATCATGACTAAATCAACAAGATAATAAATCCACAGTCAGTGAGAACATATCCATATATCATACAACATCATCATAATAATAATCATCTAGTATCATCTGAAACACTACTGTAATACATCTCTAGGCACTGAACTGAAACTGTATGGGATAAGTGGTCACATCAGTCATCAAATCTGAACTCTCAAGGCTCAGCCTTGACACAAGGTCATATACAAATCTGAATAATGTACTGCTCTGATCATGAGTGATCCAAAATGTATAGCCATGCTCTGGAATAATGTAAGCTCTGGAATGTGCAGATATCTGCTGTACAAGAATAGTAGCCCTGCTACTATGGTGTGATAACACAACCCTCATACCTTTTGCATCCCATGCAGATGTGGAGAGAAGGTTCTTCTTTAGTCCTGGTACAAACATGACATCTTTCATCTTCATAGACTTTCCAGTGTCTAGATTATAAGAGGCTTCACCACTTCCTTTTATGGGATACTGGTACTCATCCCCAAGTTTCATTTTGTGGGGTGACTCATGTTCAGATAGGTTCATAAAGGATTCCTTGAATCCTGTCATATGCTTGGAAGCCCCACTATCTATAAGCCAATCATTGCTTCCATGTGTAATAGTTCCTGTGAGAGCGGAGATCAGAACATACTCTTCATCACTTGATGAATCTTCACTTTCCTCTCTAGTTCTTTTCCTGGGAGGTTCATCATCCTCTGCAGTGTGAGCATGATGTCTTCTCTTGTTGTTCTTCTTCTTGTGAGAGCCACTTTTATTTCTAGGACAATCCTTGGAGTAGTGTCCCTTCTCATCACTTGTATAGCATCGAATGGTAGATACATCTCTTTGGGATCTAAAGTTTTCCCTCTAATTCTGGTGGTGGTGTTTTTCTTTCTTACTATGGTGGTGCACCCTCTTGTTATCATTCCTCCTGGAGTGTGCTGTGAGAGCCTGGTCTTCATTACCCATCTTTGCTTCTCGAGGACATGGGTAGGTGAGATCCCACTTGATTTGCACTTGTCTCACTTGATAACCTACCCCTAGTGCTTCACCTCTTTGATTTTTGCCTTGTGGGCCCCATTCCTCATTTTGAGGGTTGTGCCCCACTTGGGTCATTGGGTGATGCATTTTCAACCTTAGATCTATGGAGATCTAGCTCACATTGGGGCATGCCACTTAACACCCACTTTGATAATTGCCTTAACTACCCCGATCTACATTTTGGCATACTTTGGACTCTATTTTCCCCCTCATCTCAAGGTGCTAGTCTCCCTAGGGCAATTCACACTCCTTGGGGTTAGTGTCATTTGCTAGATCCCATATGTGGGTGTTGGTTAACCCATCTTGGATCCATAGATCCACATCATCAAACATCCCTTAGTGCCATATCACCCCTAACTTCACCTTGTGGGTCCCATTTGGACCATTTCCATAATTTAAGGAAGTGGGCCCCAGTTGTGTATTTTCATGGTACTAGATCTATCCATTAGGTGTCCTTATTCATTCATTGGTTGAAGCATTAGCCACTTCTTAAGCCTCTTCAACCACACTTAACTCTTGGGTCCACCTAATCTAATCCACTCATTGGTTTCCGTAACTCATCTTTTACACGCTTCCCTAGGAACCTTTGGGTTAGTCAGTCTTCCTTGATTGGCTAGGGTCTCCCCCTTGGTCTTGATTTCTTCTTGATCTAAAGTAAAGAGTGCCTCGGTTATCTTGACTCCCAGCTTGCATTGGGAACCGTGGCATCTCTTGGGTCACCTCTTTAGTTGTCCATCTCCTCTACCATCCCAGATGGGATACCTTTAGGGACAACTACAAGTTGAGTGGTAACAGTACCATTTAGTTGGAGAGCAAATACATTCAACCTACAGTCTCAACAACCTTCATCACAAGCATTCTTACTTTTACTTTCTCTTTGATTGAGATTGATTACAGAGGTTGCAGGGGGGCATACAACACCTTTAGTTGGGGAGAGATGTCGGGCTCTAGAATTGTCATTTTTATTACATCTTTCCTCATCTATAAATCCATTTTGGTATTCTCGATTTTCATTTTGAGTCTTACTATTCATAGGAGCCTTTTTACTCAAGGTACTCTTTTCCATTATTTCATGTCATTTTAGTGCATTATGCTTGTGTATTAGGGAGATGTATTCCTTTTGCATTTACTCATGAGATCATTATATATTCAGTTTTTATTCCAGTCATAGTGTGATACCGGTATCATCTTTTTATGGAGCTACTACACCAGTTATATCGCGATGTTGCAACTCTAGTTATATTGCAATGTTGTCACTCCAATTATGTCGTGAAGTTGTTACCTTTGACTGATGTGAATATGAAAAACACAATTGTTTCCTTTTGCCGCGGGTACTGTTGGATATGGTAGTACTGCTAATTTTGAGTACGAGATTGACCACTGCAGATCTTATGCTACAATTTGAGAAGATCTTATTTATCTTCTATAATTTATGAAGAAAGTTGAAAACTGGTGTGAGCTGGTCACCATGCAAATTTCTTATTATGGACAAGGACTTAATTGAAGGAAGGAAGCTAATGTATTGATGTATCTATTTTGATTTGGTTGTTAGTAACCTACCATTTTGTTAGCTATTTGTTAGAACAACTTGAGAATCGATAAGATTCTCAAACTTGTTTTTAGCATTTTTCTAAAAAGGAAGTTGATTATGAAATTGTATAAAATAGTCTCTTCTCCTGGTAGAGGAGGAGACGATGCTATGTTATATTGTTTTGTACTAAGTGATTAATAAAGAAGTTAGTTTTGCAATCTAGAATTGTGTATGCATTGAGCAAGTTAATCTTTAGTTCCTAAAATCGTCTTACAACACTCTATTCTAGGGAGGCAAGGCCCACTCCTCAAAACAGGTGTTGGTCCTTTTAGTTTAAGTAGATTTATAATGATTGTGTATTTAAAAATTTACAATTGTGGTGTGTTCAGTTTGTTGATTTACTATTCGTGTATTTATGTTGAATGAGCATTTGAAATTGTTGTGATTTCTATAATTTAGCAAGATACATAGCCTCTGATTAACTCTTTAACATGGTAAATAACTAAACTTTGATTCTGTGTTGGATTGCTTATTTGTTTTACTACAGTTCATGATATGTAAACCAGTACCAAAAAAGAAGTTGTAGCATACATATACATTGCACAATAACTGGTATGACGTTTCAAACTTTGGATTATAATATAATGAACAGATTGTTTAATTACTTTTAAAAGGGTAATTAAAAGTCCCATCAAAAGGAGGTTGCACTGGAGAGTAGTGTTATTAGATGATTCCATATCTTTGGTCCACTCCTCTTCCAATGGTGTTGTTATCACACCATAGCAGTAGGGCTACTATTCTTGCTGAGCAGATATTTGCATATTCCAGAGCTTTGCTTTTACAAAGATTAGCTATGATGAGCTTGTATTTTGAGATCACTCATGATCAGTGTAGTGTATTATTTCAGACTTATGTTAGACCTTGTGCCAAGGCTGAGCCTTGGGAGTTCGGATTTGATGACCGATGTGACCCTTTATTCCATACAGTTTCAGTTCTGTGCCTAGCGATGATATTGCAGTAGTGTTTCAGATGTTTCATGATGACTATTCTTGTGATGTATGACCTATGGATTTCTGACTATTGACCATGGACTATTATCTTCTTGTTTTGATCAACTTCATAGCATTAGCTTGGTATATGATTCAGTATATGGCAGTACTATTAAATTTAAAATTTGAATATCTTGGTTGATGTTATAGTTATTGAATGGATGTATCACTTGCACACTTAAGGTTTTTTGACAAAACTCAATGGTTCATTTCCCTCTTTTTGAGCATAGATATGGTCTTCCTAGACATCCTTGTCAGCTAGCTTAGGCACCACCTTCATTTTGAATCCATCCATACATGACCTTCCTATATTGGCTTTTACCAATGACTTGTCTTTCTTGACTTCTTGATACTGAGGACTTCCTCATTACTACCTCTGTGTTGGACCGCATCCATGTTTGTTTAGTGTCTCGGCTCTGAGTTGGTGACAGAACTTGCCTTTGGTGAGTTGGATTGTAGGCCTAAATCATTCTGGTCGGTTGTCCCTATGTTTGACACTGGTTGAAGTACCCCTAGTCACTTGAGATGTTGTTGGCTAAAACTGAAAGCTCATGTATTACTTATTGGAAATCTTTATAAATTTGCCCATGGAAATTGTAAACTCTAGAATGTGTTTTTAAACACACGTGAGTAAAGGCCAAGAGCGATGAATTGCTAAAAATACTCCTCAAAGAGTATAGAAAAGGTCCCAAAAAGCAATGTTACTCAAAGTTATATCTATTATTGTTGACCTTATATATATGTATAAACATGCCCTGGATGCAAGGTGCGACTAGCTGTGCTTCTTAGCACATTTGAAATCCGAAGGGTTATGTAGGCCAAAAAGGCCATGAAATGAAATTGAATGATCCTAATGAACTTGGATCAGTTTGATGTAAACATGATGCCTAAGTTGAATAAGCACTCTCTAAACAACTTATCCCTTTGTGAGGTGTTGTCCGCCAAACTGCACACCAGCAGCAGAAACCTTTTAAAAGCTGTCTCCCTCACTGGAAAGTGGGGAGAGGTGTGGCCTTGGGGGCAAGCAATGAGCCAGGTGCTGTCACCTGTATCCTAGCTCCTCCGTTTAGGCAAACTCCTAACGAAGCCAAGGGGGGTAGTCCCTAAAGGAGAGTTTCACTAAGGCTCTTGTTTTTATAGTGTTTTTGATGTAGTGATGCGGATGGGTGTTTTTTAGGAGTTTATAAATGAGAGACAATTATGAAAATTTAATATACGACAAGATAACGCAATCCACGTTGCAAATATAAGATGAAAGATACACTTGGGCAGTAAACAAATCACTTCACGTAAATATAAGCAAATACTCCAATGTTTTTACTTAAGCAAGCAAAATATATAATGAAGGACCAGTGCCTTATGGAGTCAAAAATAAAAGTGAAAGTGAAAACTTGATACAAGTGCTTGAAATGGAAAGTTTGTGAGAACGTTGTGCAGCTTATCTTGGTAAATTGAAAATTTTAGTTGTCTTGATTATTAGGGCTAAGACCAAAGGTATCAAAAAGATGGTAGAACCCTACCCAAGAAAAATACTGGCAACCCTGAATGACCTGTCGGATTCGATAAGGATTGGTGTCCAATGTTTAAACCGCCCCTGAGTCTGACAGTGGGAATCCGGTGCCACCCCTCGCGGGAAGAACAGTATTTTGCCTTGGTTGAGGTTGTGGGTAAAAATTTTAGTTAAATTTATCGATCGTTATTATCAAGTCTTCCACCTTTCTGAGTACTAGCCCAACCGTTTCCGGTTGGCAGAGCATACGGGTGTAGGACAAACCAAGATAAATTAATTAGGGGTGTGTGAGTGGAAAGTTTTTATTATTAGAAAGCCCTGTTCAACTCTCCGACAGAGAGCGCTCTTGACTCGATCTTATGACCGCAGTTCAAGAGACTTGCTAGATTAACAATGCCTAATGCAGGGAAATGCAAGAAACTAAAATGCCCTCCGACAGAGGGTGCTCTTGACTTGGATTTGGCCAAGTTCAAGAGACTTTGGTTTATTTTAAGAAGCAAAAACTGTAATAGCAGTATATCTAACTTGAAGCAGATTTGAACAATAATATTGATCGACAAGATAAAAATTTCTACTAACAATAATGCTTATAAGATAAAGAAATCTAGTGTTCTACCACACAAGTTCTAAACTACTAGGTGGGATTGATCTCCGAACAAGACCAACCACTAGAAGCCACCAATCCTGGAAACCTTCCAGCTAGCTGGATGTCCACAAGAAGTTGATGGGGGAGCGAGAAGCTACCACAAGACTATGTGGCCTTTGGGATACGATCCCAAAGTTAGCTATTCTCTGGTCGAGGATTGGAAGAGAAGCAAGATAACTTATTTGAAACAAAATTTAAACTAAAAGCATGAAAATATAAATCTAAGCTAAAATCAACCAAAAGACCCAACACCCTTCCCCAAATGGGGAAGAAGACCCAAAGAGTGGAGGCCTCCTCCACTTGAAAGTTTTATTAGATAATTACAAGTGCCTCAAGGGAAAATCCTTGAAAGGTCTTTTTGAGAGACTTAAGATAAACAAAATGATTGCCAATAAAACCTGGAAGCCTTTGAAGGCTAGTACAAAAAGGCGATTGTGTTTTGGTTTCTTGCTTGGTTTGGATCTTCTCCTTGCATGTGCTTGCTCTTCTTCGAATATGCTTCACAAATTTCGTCTTCTCTTTCAAAAATGGACCTACAAAAGCTTAGAAAAAGCACTCAACAAGCACCCATTAGAGATTAGAAATCAAATAAAATTTAAATGCTACCAAGTCTAGTAATGAAAACTAAGCTCTAACATGTGAAAGCATGAAATTTTGTTCGAAAATGTTTATATGGGGAAACGGACCAGCGAACAAAAAGTACCCTAAATATGCTAGAAATGAGATCTAAGATGTAAAAAATTTATGAAATTTTATAAAAAAATTTCTATCTTTGAAATGGAAACTAAGACTAAAACGATGCAAGCTACACTAGTGTGTTTGATTGAGATCTAGGATGCCTTTTAAAACTATCTTTTCAATGCATGAGATCTAACCTAATAACTCCCTTTCAAAACAAAACAACTCTAACCATTAACTTTTGCAAACTAAGAATGAAACTATTGATCAGCTTGACAATTCGTTTTTGGTTTTCTTGTGTGTTTTTAGGGCACTTTGGAGGTGGACGAATGGATTGTAGGAGAAAAAAGAGGACCCAAAGGGCTTGGACGAAAGGAGACAAGGAGGGAGAAACGATGGGAATGAAGGGGAGATGGAAACTAGGATGAGAAGGAGCAAAACGAAAGGAGGAGGAAAACTAGGGCAAGGAAGTGGATGATGGTTTGTAGAAGATGAGGATGGACAAAACGAGTGGGTGAGAAAGGCTAATCTAGTGAGTATGGGCTTGAAGATATAAGCTTAGAACCAAGATATTTGCTTTTGAAAGTGGTTGATGGTGAAACAAGAGACTCTTCCTTTGCTAATGCTAAACAAGTAGAGATCTTTGGCCAAAAAATGGAGTGAAGGAGAACCTGCAAAAGCTCACAAAACCATTAGCAATACTTGCAAACAACATATGATTTAAGTGAATAGAAAAGATATACATGCATGTTCTAGATTGTTAGCCTTCTAAGCATATAAATCAAAACTAAATAGCCATAAACATATGAAAAAATGCCACAATATCACCTCAAGAAATGTAATGAAGCATGGCCACCAAGAGCCCCCAAGAAATTGACCTCCAAAGTCACAACTTTATTAAATATAATTCCAGATACATTTGCTCAGAGTTTCTTTGCATAAAAGACCATGAGATAATAGCTCCTAATGAGCCTCTCTTTATACTAAAACTAAACACCTAAACCCTAGGTCGAATTGGTGGTGAGCAATGAAGTCGATTTCCAATCAATCAAGGCTTGGAGCAAGAGACATGGCCAAAGTCGAGTTTGAGGTTTGGTGAGATTGGCATTATGTGGCAAAGGGCTCGACTTTGTGAAGGGAATACAACGAATGGGCAGCCTACACAAGGGAAGTGCGAACTAGGGTGAGGAAAACGTGAGCCAATGTGGAGAGGGCGAGCTTGGATGTGGTAGGTTGAGGCTAGTTTAGTGGATGACACATGGTAGAGGTAGGCACTAACTAAAACTCAATCAAAAGCCAAGCCAATCCATACACCTACTAACCACTAAACGAGCTACAACAAGGCAAGGCGTGGATCCACATGAGATTGACGTGAGCTAGGTAAGGATTGCTAGTTGTTTGTGAGAGAACACGTGGTAAGGTAGGTGCTAACTCGAATCTAGATGAGAGCCAAGCTAACTCGTGTTTGCATTAACCAATAACAAGGATCCAACTAAGGTTCACGTGAGAGGAAATAGGGATGACGTGAGGGCTTTGGAGATGGCGAGTTAGCATGGTGGAGACATGTGGTAGTTTGGTAGGTGAAACTCGAATTGTGAAGGAGCCAAGCTATGGTGGATGGTGTGAGTCATGAGGGCGCCCACCTCATGTCTTAAATGCAAACCATTAACCCAAACAATGACTGACACATCACTAAATCGATTTTCCCATGAAGGAGGGCGAATTAGCTTGAGGAGATTCTTTGCTGGTGACTGGATGGGTGACTGGATGGGCTTGGAGTTGATTGGAATCTTCCTAAATGCTCATTGCCATGTCATTTAGCCCTTTATTTTAATCAAATTGATTAATTTTGGAGAGATTTGGATTATCTCCAAAATAATCAATTTTATTATTTTAATTAATAATTTCTCTGTAAATGACTTTTCAGAGAAAATATTAATTACGGGGAGAAATTGACATCCGAAAGTTGGGTTTAGCTGCTCCATGGGTCATGTGTGATTTTTGGCTTATGAAACGAGCCATCAAACACTGAAAACGGACCCCGGATGACTGACATATTACAGACTCAAATTTCTCTATTTAAACTATAGAGAAATTTAATTAAAAATAATTAAATAATTAAAAAACCCCAATTTCGACGCGTCCGATAAAATTTTTTCGAAATTTTTTCTGGGGGTCCTAGAGACCTAGGACATGACCAAAACCTATTCTAATAGTGTCTAGTAGGTTTATACATTATAGTTGGACCCTAATAACCCCCCATGGCCAAATTTCCAAAATCGGGCATTCCAACTTTGGAGGAAGCGGGAGAAAAACCAAGAGATTATATTTCGCCTGAAGCAAAGTATAATCTGACGGTGAAAAAACTCCCTGGAATACCTTAGTTGTTTAATCCAGTCATGGGAGACCGAGCCACTCAGACCCTACTAGCACACTTTGATACAAACCCCCATGGGGCCATGGTCATGTCGACTCAAAAACAAAACTGGCTAGCCAAAACTGGCTAGACCCAAATATAATGAAACCCAGATACTCTGGAAGTGAACACTGATGTGTTCCAACACTGGCGGCTCAATAAGGTTTCAACTATTGTACAAATCAGTTGATAACATGAGGCACATCCCTTCCTCGTGATATTTTTCCGCCACAGAGTGTAGCTCCCCCTTTCCCCGTCCAAAGTGTCACCTAGTTGAGTTTGGTCAAGTCATTCCCCTTTGCCCAGCCTTGTCTTAGCCTTCACCCTTAGCTAGCAGTTAGACCATGTCCAATGGGTGAGTGTGTCATTAAAGCTTTTTGTGCAAGTGAAGCATAAATAACACTAAATATTTACATGTATTAAACTGCCATGGAATGATGATGTACTTTAAGCTATGCTGTGAATGTGGTTGAAAGAACATGTCTTTAGTCCATTGATATAGTCTTGTCCTTGGGCATTTCTTGGGATCCGTGATGATGTGGGCCATATGTGTTTCTGGATGATGATTGATGGTCCCACATACTATTGTCGATGATACCATATGATGGACATATGATTTAGATGGTGATTGATGCAGTTCAATAAGTTTTATTATTATGTCAGATCATTAGATTATGCATTGTCCATGTATGGTGGACCCTATAGTTGACCCCTCAGGTCAACCCATGGTGTATGAGTACACATTTTTGATGGATTTGGGTCTTCTGGATCCAATGAGACACTTGTCATTCAGTTTCGGGCACTTCTGATAGGGATAGATGCAGTTATCCACTTGTTGACCAGATTTGAGGCTATTTTCCCAGACTGTCCAGTAGGGGCCACAAGAGGCCAGTTCATCTAGGGCGCTGTATGAGGAGGGGGTGGTCCAGCCACTTGATGTTACCATTTTACCCCCCTTCCTAACAGCCTGGTGGGCTCAGTTTGACAGCGCAGGCACCCTGGGTGTCAGTTTGGGTAGTTTCACAGTTCTCGAGGCGGATAAAAAATGGAATAAAAGGGTCATTGAGGAATTCGATTTGGGCAATTGAGGCAAGGTTTTGGCACTTGGTCTTTACATAGGTCTTCCATGGTGAACCCCTCATCTTCCAGTCAGTTGGCATCAGTCAGTGGGGTCCACAGTGGCCACAGGAGGCCAGTTATTGCATGTCTCTATCAGTTTTGGAGACAATATTTGATCGTTTATATTATCTTGGACACATTATTTTATATTATTGTGCCATGGGGATGAGCTAGCAAGGATTGATGCCTCCTAGCCCCACCATGAGCTTACCTAGTCATGTCCTTGTCATATGAGGTGGGCCCATGTTATATTTAGCCCCCTCTAGTGATGACGTCACCCTCCTTAGTCTTTTTGAGGGATGACGTCACCCTCTCTTTGAGTGATCCATGTGATGTTATGTTAGGCTCATCTTAGCCATTGATTATATTGTGAGATCTTTTAATCTCAACATGTTGTATTGTAAAGTGGTTTTGTGGTATAGGGTTTTGGTCTTTATTATCATATATAAGGAGGAGACCCCCTATTCTGAAAGCACCTTTGGGCTCTGGAAAACTTGGAATGAAAATAATATTTTGGAGATCTACTTCTTGGCTTTGATTGGGTTACTCTTGTATATGTTCTTGGATCTCTTGCTTCTAGACATTGTTTGCTTTTCAAGTGAAATCGACATCAAGAGAGGGAGGCCGAATTGCTTGAAGCTATCTCAACGATTTTCCTTGTGGGAAGATTGTAGGGGTTGCTCACATCCACCATGGGAAAGACGTCTTCATCTTGAGGGAGTTTTTCAATTGTGCTTTGTCCATTGATTGCTTCTCTGACATGACATGCTTAGATCTTATGGATTTGTGGATCAAATCTAACTTGATGTAGTTTGATTTATAGGTTTTCATGGGACATCTCTCCTCCTAGGGCTTGGACGTTTTTGGTTCAAGACACTTGGATCAAGCTTGGAATTGTAACGAGGGCAAGAATTCTCCATATGCTAAGAGGCCGCAAGCTTTGAGCTAAGATCTACAAGGTACGCATTGATTTCGCTTGTTCTCCATCGCATTGGTTACAAACTCCATTAAAATCAAACCCTCATTTTTTTATTTTCTTAGATCTACTTGGATCTAGCTTGGCTTTGGGTATAATAAAAAGAACCCACAAATATAGCATCCACGGCAATTCAGATCTATAGTTTGGTGGCATTTGGCCTTCATTTGACCCTTCCCCCAAAGCACTTAACCTTCCTTGGGTGAGGTCGCCCTCCTTGAGTAGGTGAGTTAAGCTAGTTCCAACACATGGGTAGGTGAGATCCCACTTGATTTGCATTCCCCTCACTTGATAACCTACCCCTAGTGCTTCACTTCTTTGATTTTTGCCTTGTGGGCCCCATTCCTCATTTTGAGGGTTGTGCCCCACTTGGGTCATTGGGTGATGCACTTTCAACCTTAGATCTATGGAGATCTAGACACTCTTTGGGCATGTCATCCTAAACCCACTTTGATAATTGCCTTAACTATCCCGATCTATATTTTGGCATCCTTTGGACTCCATTTGCCCTTCCATCTAAAGGCACTAGTCTCCTTGGGTCAATTTGCACTCCTTAGGAATTGTGTCTTTTGCTAGATCCCATATGTGGGTGTGTCTAATCTACCTTGGATCCATAGATCCACATCATCCAACACCCCTTAGTGCCATATCATCCTTAACTTGACCTTGTGGGATCCATTTGAACCATTTCCCTATTTCAAGGAAGTGGGCCCCGCTTTTGTATTTCATGGTACTAGATCTATCTCTTTGGTCTTCCTAGGTGGCCTAACTCATTCATTGGTTGAAACACTTCTCATATCTTAAGCCTCTTCAACCATACTTAAACTCTTGGGTTCACCTAAGCTTGCATTGGTTTCCGTAACTCAACTTTCACACTTCCCTAGGAACCTTTGCTTTGGCCTATATTCTTTGATTGGCCATAGGGTCTCCCCCTTGGTTGTGATTCTTCATAATCTAAAGTGAAGAGTGCCTCGGTTATCGTGACTCCCAGCTTGCATTGGGAACCGTGGCATCTCTTGGGTCACCTCTTTAGTTGTCTGTCTCCTCTACCGTCCCGGATGGGACAACTACAAGTTGTGTGATAACAGGTGTATGGCACTACTTGGGGACTCATTTGTGCTTTGGAAACTTTGGTGCAAATATGATTTTGAGAATGAGGTTAGCTCTTTCTTTGCATTTTGTCAATTATGGAAGGAAGAGATTCGTATGCAATTACTAAAAGATTTCTATTGATCAAAGCTGCAAATGGGTTGTATACAACTGCCCATAAGGATTTTATTGTTGTTTTAGTTTCTTTGAAAAAGAATAGGTAAAATACCTTTGTAGATGTCCTCCTTTATTTCTTTTTTGGTGATGTAAATACTTTTTTGTAAATATAAGTAGTATTTCACAAAGGAAAAAAAAATGGGATAATATTTTTTATGATGTTTCTTTTTTCTTTTCAAATAAAACACTACAAGAATGAAAATCCACTTGAGCTCCAACAAACACTTGAAACTATCATGTGACCAAATGGAGCTATCACTGCAACATAAATGGAAAACAAAAAATAAGCAAAGAAACAATGGGGGCACTTATACACCCAAGGTTGGATTGCCCCTACAAATCTGAGTAATAGAGGAGGACATCTGCAATAAACACCATAAACTAGTTGTTTGTAATGGTAAAATGATAGAGATACATATGAGAGGGGGAAACCCCACAAAACCCATAAGAGACAAAATCCCTAATAAAAGACTTAGTCACCAATAAAGTCATCAAATTCGATGAAAAACTTAATTTCCAAGGCTCTATACTCATCATGGTTTCAACCTAGGTCTTGAGCATTGCAACACTCTATCTCAATCACGAGACCACCGCCCAACAAACTAGGCTCTTATTATATTAAAGTGAAATTTTTACAAATATAACATTTTTACAAACTCACACGCTTATGAACAAAATGGATCATGTATGTAAAGTTTAATGTTACTTATACAACGCTACAGCAATCCTCTTGAAAATATGTTCATCATCTCCTCTGAAAATTCAATCTGCTTATAGATATAGAAAACAAGAGTGCAAAGAATACAGGGGAGATCACCATGACTGCAGCCACAGCACCCAAAAAGTCACGTTCAAATCCAAAATAATCTTTCAAAAAATCTTCAATTGCTTTTGGAGGCTTGCCTTCGATAATGATTTTCTTTCTCATATCTCCATATTGAGAAGTGACGAGCCCATTCAAAGTCCAGGACAAAGGACAAATCCAATAGTACCACCCCCACCACCCTGGAAGTTGCTGAAACAATTTTGCCCACAAATTTGTCATCAATGAACTAACCCTAAAAATATCCTATTTGGAGTGCATACACCCTAATTGTCTAAAAAATATCTGCCACAGTTCAATATCATGCGTTTTAACATTTAGTCCACTCACAGGTCTTGTTATGAGGAAGCCTGAAAAAAGATTGAAGACGGCATAAAATGCAGATGCAATTACAGCTGCAACTTGAGAATTTGGACTGATTGCTACTGTCATCATCCCATAGTAAGTGAAGTAAAGAAAAGTGCAGAGAGTAACAAAGAGGTACCAAAAAAATTTATCCACAGACCAATGGAAACCCATCCCTGAGTATGTAATAAGACCATAGAGAATTGTTTGGAAAAGAGTATATGGGAGTTCTACCACTACCTGCAACAAATAGGAAAGCACAAGAGAAAATTTTGTTAAATATAATGGTCTTTCTGGTTTGTCAAACTAATATAATTATCAGCGTGATCAACCATTTCAAAATATATTAGAACATGATGTTATTGAATGGACATATGTAACCTCGTTCAAAGATGATTATATTCCACTACTTGTGACTCTTAATTCCAACAAATTGTTATAAGCTTCTATGGAAATTGCGATAATGCTACAAATGAGCAAATTTTTGAGAAAAGAATTCGACGAAGACTCAATATTTTTCTGGTTATTTTCAATAAGACCTTGGATTCCTTACCTGTGCTAAAGCATACACAATTGGAGAATACATCCTAGCCGCTTTTTCTCTATAGAAAACCTGGCGTTCCACATCAACAAAAGGTTGCACAGAGACACAATTATTTATTCCTATAAGCAACATGGTACCATACATGGCTCCCATCATCTTGAGCAGGTCTTCTTGGTCATTTCTGTTGCAAATAGACCAGGAATGTAAATGCTCTTAATTTGTTTGCCAGTACTGAATTGTGTGCAAATAGATTTAAAAAGCAACGGTTAGCGCTTATATTTTTCACTATCAGGTAACCCAGCATTCAAAACTGAATGACCCTATTTAAGATAAGTGCTAGATTGTATACCGAACAGATAAAGCGTGTTCCAACATACAAGAAATGAGCTTACATTTTCGTCCCTTGTTGCCAATAGATAGTGCCAAAGAGCAATGCAGTAAAAAAACTGAAGGATAAGCGCACTAAATTGTAACCAGGACTTCGCCAATACGCCCAAAACTGTTTCCATAGGCAGGTTGTGAATTGTATCCAAGCGGACTGGGCATAGTCAGCTGGAAAATAAAGGTCCTCAGCATCTGGAGCTGCGGTACATAACTCCTTAACAAGTTCATTGTTTTGCCTTGACAAAAGGAGATTTATTAGTATTCCAGAAATAATTGAAAAGGCAAGAATTCTGCTGGTTTATAAGATCCAAAAGGGTTTAGAAATCTATTGGTTCCAAGGGTTTCCCCTGTACTTACAAAAAAAGAGTTGACTCTTTATAGATCTGAGCAAAGTCTATATTGAGGCGCTGCTCTGAACCTACAGAGGTGACCTCCAACATCCAGGTTGCAGGATTATACTTGTTCTTAATCTTTGGCACTCCCGGAATAGCCTGCAAAGGAAATTAAAGCCACGCACTATTACAGAAACTTCCCAAGAGGCTTGGTCTCTCAAGCAACAAACCAATTATACTTGGACAACACCAAAACTGCATGGCATCAGGTCTTGATTTTCTACCTCAAAATATTTAATCATGTTTTTTGAATGGTGACCCAATGCACCAGCATAAATGATTTCACCTCCCTGCTTCATTAGCAGTAACTGTAACCAGTCAAAATTTCACCCAAGTCAGACAATGTAAATGCATCTGTCCTCCCAAAAGGAATATATCAGGCTTTTCATTATTCAGTAATAGTCCTTCAAAATATATATTACATTAATCCCACCTCATCAAATGCTTCAAAAATGTCAATACTTGGCTGGTGAATAGTGCAAACTACTGTCCTTCCTGTGTCCACTATATTCCGCACGGCCCGCATTACTATAGCAGCAGCACGTGCATCTAAACCTGAGGTGGGCTCATCCATGAATATGATAGAAGGATTTGCGACAAGCTCTACTGCAATTGTCAATCTTTTGCGTTGCTCGATAGATAAACCACTAACGCCAGGAATACCCACTAGAGCATCTTTCAGACCATCTAATTCAACCAGCTGCATAACTTCACTTACAAAATGCTGTAAAACGTAAACTCAATGTTAGCAAAGCAACCTATGCTGCTATCAGAAACATAAGGAAAAAATGATGAAATTTAGGCATCTATCAACACTAGTAAGATTGTATTTGCATAACCTTCTTGGTCTTTGAATCTATTTCAGGTGGAAGGCGCAACCAAGATGAAAAAAGCAGTGACTCATGGACAGTAACCTGTGGAGAATGTATGTCATTCTGCTCACAGTAACCTGATATTTGGGAAAATGTTTCTTGCACCTTTGGGAAGCCTGAAATTAGTATATCTCCCTCAATATGACCACTAGTCTTTCTTCCAAAGAGAACATCCATCAGTGTCGTCTTTCCAGCTCCACTGACACCCATTAAAGCTGTCAAAACACCAGGCCTGAAAGCTCCTGTAATATCTTTTAGCAGGTGAAGTCTTTTCTCTGTCACGCCCTGTTCTTTCATTTCCTGCCGCAAAATAAATTAGATGATTTCATTAAGAGGCAAAAATCCTACACAGTTCAATCACACCAGGAATGACTTTAGGGAGGTTCAGCTGATGTATTACCAAAGGCATGTCCACAAAATACTGGATATTTTGGAAAGAAATTGCCAATGGCTGGAAAGAGAATATCATTCCATGTTTTGCACCTATGGCAGAATTAGAGCCTTTGCAAAAGTTTTCACTTCTTTTAGATGCACTGGTGAATTCCTGTAACTGCACTTTAGCTGTAAAATTAACATAAGACAAATAGATTTATTCACGTGCCAACTAGAATTTCAATACTATATATGCTACCTATTAGATGAAGCATTTTTATTAATATGCATCTAATGTTAGTGAACCAGTAATATTTCTATTCAAAAGTTAATGTAAATCAGTCAGAAAGCTTGTCAGGTGTGAACTAACCATAGTAACAATAAGAATAGTAAGTTGTTTTGTATATGCACGATTATAAATCTTCAATTGGAAGTGGTAAATTTCTGCTAACAATTCAATAGAAATGACAGAAAGCTTTTCAGTGGTTCTACTTGTGATCTGTAGAGCATAGCATGTTTTTTATAAAACATGGTACTATTAGCTGACAACCAAGATTGTCAACTTCCCTTGCAGGAAATTTAGTGGTGCACATATTGTCCCACTCAGTCAAACCGAAAGTGTTGATAAACAGATATGACTACTTACAAAGCAACACAAATTGCAAATCTAAAGTAAATTCTTGATAATGCCCTAACATCTTAACCTAAAATCGGCTATACTCTATATGACAAGTTCAACACTAGTTGCAAGTCTAAAGTAAATTCATCATAACCCCTTAACATCTTAACCTAAAACCGGGTATGCTCTATATGACAAGTTCAACCATAGTAGTTTGTAATGACAGAATCCATACATCCAAAATATATCGTTATAATCTACCAATAACATGTTGATGTTTTATCTATTTCCAGATCTTGACAATTATTTCACAATTATTTCAAACATTCATTTTACAATTCATTTCATCCCACAGTTTCATTGAATAATTGCACACTGAAAACATCAACTTAAATTGCAGCAGAAATAAAATGATCATAGAAAGATTGCTATGCACAAGAGACAGATTTTATCTTGGGAAACCCAAAAGGGAGAAAACCCAGCCAACATTTCTTAGAAGAAATCAATCCAATTCAAGTACAATACGATTCATGAAGATGAACCCTAGCACATGAGAGGTTCGCTCTCCTTCACAAGAAACCATAACTAGGGTGGCGAACTTCTAGAGAATAAGATAACCCAAAAATTATTGCTTCCCGCCCTTTGCTAGGCCTTCTTTGGAGGTGCGTACAAGTGGAGAGAGAAGAAGCAAAGTTGTGATGATGAAAAATGAATTGAGTGAACCCTTTATTTATATTCTTCAGTTCACTCGACTCTTTCCTCAATGGGGCCGATTTGTACACTTGATGGGGCTGACTTGCTAATTTTGATCTTCATCCTTTATTCATCTTCAGGGCCAAATTGTTTTCTTGTCTTCAATTTTTCTCTAGAACTTCTTCAATGCTACCTGGGACTTCTTCAATGGTTGACTTGACTTCTTGGTTGTTTCTTCATCATAGAAAAGTTGTCCTTGTTGATGTTCATCTCCTACATGCACATCTATTCAACCATAAAGCTCTAATGTTGAGTTGACCCCACTCTAAGAAGTCTCGGACACTTCTTAGAGCCTATGTCAAATCCAACATTAGAATAGACTTGTATATTTCACAAGGGGATAAAATCCTCTATCAAATAAACAAGTCAACTCACACAAATATAGAATAGATCACTCCTCGGAGCACTCCTTCTCAGAGTATGCAATGTGACCATTAGTCTCCTTCTTGGAGCACTCCTTCTCAGAGTAAGCATCTTGAGCCTTATTTACTCTTAGTTACTTCTCATGACTATTCAAGGCTACGCCGAGGCCATCCTCTACCAACCATTGGTCAATTCTCATGACCTCTCTTGGAGAATATCTGCAGAATGTTGCCCGATGCTGCAACATGGAGAAACAACAACACTCCCTCTCGGGGAGGGGAACATTTTGCATCACGGCAAGCTTCACACTTGGTGAGAATGTATGTGTCTGGAACTTCACACTCCTAGCCAATACTCAACACCTTGATCCTTATGTACCAGAGCCATTCACCCCTAACCATAAGTGAACATTTGATCCGATGATGTGCATGGTTGTCTAGATGAGAACTGTGTCAGCACCTCGAGTCTAAGCGAGACTACACCAGAACCATTCACAATTAACCGTGAGAGAACCTTTAGCCCGATGATGCACACTGGAGCCATTGGCATCTTAAGCCTTGTGCACAAGGTTGCACTAGAGCCATTCACCACTAACTGTGAGTGAACATTCAGTCCGATGCAACTCACATGGTCCATCCATCACTAGACTATATCAACACCTCGAGCCTTTTTCACAAGGTTGCGCCAGAGCCATTCACCACTAACCGAGTAAACATTCAACTCGATGCTGCACATTTGGAGATCCATCTAGGCCATCTATCGCTAGCTAGATCAACATGGTCGTTTTCCCGTGAGTGGATATTCAATTGCTCGTCTGTAAGACCATCTCGGTATATATGGTCCATTCACTTCTTATGAACGTTCAGCTGCTCATCTGTCTGCATCAAGTCTCATCATTCATCACTAGCCAAATTAGCATGGTCAATCTGGAAGAATGTCTGCCCGATGCAACTCATCTGTGGATATATATCGAAGTTTCACTGCTCCTGTTTGCACCATGTATCAGATGAAATCCTACAAGAAACATCCAAAGCTACACTGCTTCGCAACTTGTGATATTGGTTGCGATTTACTCTTCATCTGCTGTACTGAGCGCTACATAAGTCTGCTTCCCACTAAACTACGGTATCACATATGATCCTCAAGCTGAAGCAATACCCTAAGCTGTGCTTTCTATTCACTGCACTCCTCGCCCAGTTAGAATTTGTATGTAACTACAGCCTCTCTTCACCACCTGATACATCTCTCAAACCATATCCAATTGTACCACATAGGTACTTGTTGCCAACTAAGTTGTACTTGGTTGGATTATCAAGCGAGCGGGCAGAGTGGAACATGATACATGTTCATTTTTGGTGATTTGATATCCAGCTGGCCTTTTAAAGGCCCCCGTTTTTAAAATTTTCCACATGTCCATGGCCCTGCGGGGTTTGTAACAAAACGTACTAGCATGGTGTTTTGTAAAAGACTTGGTTCCCTAGGACTTTTTGGCTAAGTCAGGTATTCCAAGGAGTTTTTTCACCTATCTATTATGTCTTGCATTAGTGCATAACATAATTAATGGGTTTTTCTCCTGCTCCTCCAAAGCTGGAATGCCTGGGGAGGCTGACGGGCCTTAGGGGATTGTTAAAGTCTATGGGTCAATGTATATGAACATGCTAGGCGTTAATTTTGAGTCATATGGACATGTGCTAAGTCCCCCTAGGTTGTTTTTAATTTTCGGCAAGT
Source organism: Larix kaempferi (assembly GCA_027924585.1). Lineage (NCBI taxonomy): Eukaryota > Viridiplantae > Streptophyta > Pinopsida > Pinales > Pinaceae > Larix > Larix kaempferi. The sequence goes on from BSBM01000602.1 coordinate 19,971,716, forward strand.
TTTAATTTTTCCGTAAATTGGGCCATTTTTTTAATGGTTCAATTAAAATTTTTGTAATTGGCCTATAAGGGGCGTCTGGAGGTATTTTTTGCCTTAGGGGTGTTCGTTTTCTAACTCAGACCACCCCCTTAACCCCTAAACCCACTTTTCCTAATGTTTGGGTGCTTCAATTTTTTCCTATGGCCAAAAAACCCAAAAAACCCAAAAAAGTCATGAAAAAATAGAAAAAGTAAAAAAATGACTCATAAAAATATTAAATTTTGGGAGTGATTTATGGACTGATTTTTTTAGCTATGTTTTAGGAGTTGTAAGAGCAACATTTTGGCGCCGTTGCCGGGGATAAGTCTTTTTATTCCCGGAATACGACTTTTGAGTTTTCCTTTTGTTTTTGCTTTGTTTGATGAATCTTTAGATTGGATTTTTAATTTTTCATCTGGCGACTCCACTAACCTTTTTTCCTTTTATAAATTTTCAAAGAAAAGCAAAAATAGAATTCTTTGTGAGATTATTTAATATGCATATTTTTATTCTCACATGGCGACTCCATTGAAGGGATAAAACCCTTGTTTCTCATACAGTTTGTTGAGACTGTTTGTGTGTAGATGAGCCTGATGCATTACAGTAAAATCTATAAAGCTCACCTTTTGACAACTCCACTGATTCAGTACCAGATATATCCCATGGTCATTTCAAATGCAGGCTATTGATCTTTGAAAATGGATGATAAAGAGTCTAGTGAGCAAGTTTCCGATGCACATCCTCCCATTGACTTCTCAGACATCCCTGGTTTCCCTAATTATCATGATGGTGAAGATGTATCTGATTATCTACCGGTCTTTTGGGGAGATGATGATGATGTAGAAACCCGACATGTCTTTTCTTTTCTTAAAGTTGTGGCCAACTTCAAAGTCTTATATGAAGATAACATAATGGAGATGTTTGTTAGTACATTACAGGGACCTGTTTATCAATGGTATTTTAAAGAGCTTCCAAATAAATGTATTAACTCTCTTTCGAGCCTCCTTAGAATATTTATAAGGCAATGGCATAATAAAGGAGCTAGTATGGAGCACTTGGATAGGATCCTTAGAAGGTACTTTCTCTTGTTCATACCTTGGATTGAGTATCATAAGGAAGACCCCAACTTTCCTCGTATCATCATGACAGAGAATAATAAATATTGGGAGGTGCCTCTAAGTTATATCAATCGTGTTGATCTCCCTATAGCACAATCTGGCTTTGAAAAAGAGATTCAACATGACCCTATCGAAGAGTTCCATGAAGCACCCTTAACTGAAGATTTTGTTGAAAACCATCCTCTTGTCACCATAGCTGAAAACATTGAAAATATGGAGTGTTCTCAAATCTACGATGATGATCACATGTGTGTTTCAGATTTGCCTAAAGAGGAAGCCATTATAGAAGTTGACAAAGAAATTCATGAAGGGTCTTCAATTGAAGATGTTTCAGAAGAGCTTCCTCAAATTGCCATTGAAGATTTGGGATTTAAGGATTACTTTAGTGAAGATGATGATGTTTGTACTTCAAATTCACCTAAGGAAGCAACCATTACAGAAGCCTTTAAAGAAACTTGTGATGATTTTTGTATGATTTATGATGACACTCCTCCTTTTTCTCCGCATAGTGGTGAAATCTTGGACAACTTTATACCTTGTAATATCTTTCAAACCAAGCCTTCTGAGGATAAGTATTATGAACATGAGGATGGGCATGGCCAGGGTTGTGATGCAATAGACAAAGACTCCCCCTTCATTTACAAGGATGGGCATGATGATTGTTGGATGGATTTAGAAAAACCCATCTTTGATATATCAGGAGAGGGGAGTGTTGATTTTGAGACCTTGGGGAATCCTGACATGGAAGAGGAGCATACAGATACTTCTCATGATAAATCAGAGCCATGCATAAGTATTAGTAATGAAGACTTGGATCAGCAGTATAACGAAGAGTTGGATAGGATAAAATCAGTGGAATGTCAGTTTCAGCCTTCATCAGCACATTCAGAGGTTCCTTATGATTTGGAGCAGCCTAGGGATTATACTTTCACAGAAATAAACTATCAGAAGAGCCTTTCAGATCAATATGATGAGGTAGTTGGTCTGCCTTATCATTCCGAGTTTTTTCTCAGCTCTATCCAGTCATGGGTAGAAGAGGCCTGCATGAGGACTTACCATTGGGGGAAGCACTTCAAAGATCTATCATATGCCTATGATCACCAATCCAATCCTCCAATCCAGAATTATCATGCAGGTTTGCATTTTCTAAATAAGGTATCCTTGTTTTGGCTGGTAACCAAACACAAGGTGAAAAGTTTTTATATTGACAAAATGTTAAGATGGTTGCATTGGATTTATCATTTTACTTAGCATTTATTTTGTTATGCTTAGAGTAGGAAAATAAGCTCATCAAGTGAGCATTTACTTTCAACATTTATTTTTCAATACTTTCCTTTTATGTACTTAGAATTTTTCATTAGTCATTTTTTTTAGTTTTTGAATAATGCAACTTATCGTTCATTGGCTTCTTATAAGAACTTGTGCTACTGAAAGGTTTTCTTGTCAAGTTGAGATGTTTTTACAGGTCATAGAAACCGGAGATTCTGGTATTCTCGTATGCTCTCCTTGTCTGAAGACTGGATCGAGCACACGTCCCGCAGTTGGAGCCAGATGTTGCCAACTAAGTTGTACTTGGTTGGATTATCAAGCGAGCGGGCAGAGTGGAACATGATACATGTTCATTTTTGGTGATTTGATATCCAACTGGCCTTTTAAAGGCCCCCGTTTTTAAAATTTTCCACATGTCCATGGCCCTGCGGGGTTTGTAACAAAACGTACTAGCATGGTGTTTTGTAAAAGACTTGGTTCCCTAGGACTTTTTGGCTAAGTCAGGTATTCCAAGGAGTTTTTTCACCTATCTATTATGTCTTGCATTAGTGCATAACATAATTAATGGGTTTTTCTCCTGCTCCTCCAAAGCTGGAATGCCTGGGGAGGCTGACGGGCCTTAGGGGATTGTTAAAGTCTATGGGTCAATGTATATGAACATGCTAGGCGTTAATTTTGAGTCATATGGACATGTGCTAAGTCCCCCTAGGTTGTTTTTAATTTTCGGCAAGTTTTAATTTTTCCGTAAATTGGGCCATTTTTTTAATGGTTCAATTAAAATTTTTGTAATTGGCCTATAAGGGGCGTCTGGAGGTATTTTTTGCCTTAGGGGTGTTCGTTTTCTAACTCAGACCACCCCCTTAACCCCTAAACCCACTTTTCCTAATGTTTGGGTGCTTCAATTTTTTCCTATGGCCAAAAAACCCAAAAAACCCAAAAAAGTCATGAAAAAATAGAAAAAGTGAAAAAATGACTCATAAAAATATTAAATTTTGGGAGTGATTTATGGACTGATTTTTTCAGCTATGTTTTAGGAGTTGTAAGAGCTGATTTTGGAAAGATTCCGGGCATCTATATTATTGGGATTACTTCCCCATTTGAGGGGGGCATATTTCCCAAAATTGGGCCCCTTCAATCATGGAATTTGCAGCTATGTTTATGGGCTGTCACATGGCTGATTTTTAGCTGATTTGGGGCTGATTTTGGCAGCCCATTACATGGGAGTGGGCAGCCCTATTTTCTCCACGAGTTATGCCACTTATTCCACCCATTTCTCTCCATCTTTGGCTATTTAAGCATGGCTGCCCACTCCATTTTCTTTAGAGTGAGAATTGGAGCAGCGGACTTATGATTGTAATAGTTTTTATCATTTGAATAAAAGAAGACTTTGGAGGTCAGCTTGTGGTGTTTTGTTATATGTGGATGTAGTATCTTGATTCCTTTTCCAAGATGACTTGTGCATAAGTTTCATTCTTCAAGGGTGTGGTGTGCTCATCTATGAGATAAGTTGTTTTCAATTTGTTTATTGTAGCAGCTTAGTGATGTGTGCTTGGTAAGAGATTATTTTTGTGTCTTTCATTTGTTTATGGATATGCAATCATAGTTTCTTGTGAGTATATATCTACACTTTATATTTTTTGGTGAGATCTGTGATGTGCAGGTGTTTCTTGAGTTGGCAAGAAGGAGGATCTTGTTTGTTTCTCCTTTTTACTAATCATTGTTTGCAGATATAGTCCTTTGAAACATCACTAAATCATCTTCAAAGCTTCGATTTTCAACAAGGATTTGTTCCATCTCTCTCTCTCTCTCATTCAAGAAAAATCAAATTTTATGGTTATCTAGTACTTTCTTTTCAAAAACTAGTTTAAATTGTCAAAATCTTTCAAGTTTTTCTAAAGTAGTATTAGATCTGATTTCAAAGCATTAACTGGCTGCCCTAGAGCTTGAAATTTGCAGCCATTAAAGGCTAGCAGAGATCCCAGGTAGACAAGCCCCATAGCTTGTTTTACTTGGTTATTTTTAGTCATTTTTACTTAGTTTTTTAACTTAGATTTTTTTGGGTTTTTTAGGAGGTGTTCCAAAGACACTCTTAAAGTGTTTTTGGGCATCTTATACTAATTATTGCTTGCTGGTTTGCAGCAAAAGATGAACAGGTAGGAGGGAGTGCTGCCGAAATTTCGAGCATCCAGGCGATCCGGAGGACAAATTTCCATATTTTTCAAAACCGGTCATATTTTTCCTATAATTTTGTAAGCCACCAAGTCACATTAAGTAGACTGGGGCACTTCTCTAAATCATTGTAAACAATTTTAAACGAAAGCAAGTGGGCTAGCCAGCGCCCATACCCCATCCCCCCAGGGGTGGCCTGTGTCGTCTCATTTTCATGGCGTGATTTTTAGAGTAGTTTATTTCTTTGTTTTCCGGCATCTAATAAAATCAATTAGGATTAAAATAAACCTTGTTGGTCCGTTCCACTGGCGGGCCACAAGTTCACTCACAACCTAGTTTTTCACATTTTTTTACAAACTCATAACACCCCCCTTGCTTTCTCGAAGTAGGGTTTATGTATGAGGGCTTGCCCGAAATACGTGCCTAAAAAGAGACTCCTGGGGTTTTAACAAAGATAAAATTTGGGTTCATAAAATTTTTATAAAAATACCAAGGTCTTCTCCCGTATGCTCTGTGGCCAACTTGCAGCTCAGTCTGATCCAGTTGGTACACACCAGAAAGGAGGGGATGACTAGTAATAGGATCTAACACCGCCCCAATAAAAAATCTTTTTTGTGAAAATCCGGCACAACACGCATTTTGTTGTCGTGGGCAAATTTCCCAGAAGGCTTGGGATAACACTGAATAGTGACCTCTTGGAAACCGTTAGGCTTGCCCTCGTTGGTATAGCATCTGAACACCTCCTCGAGACTCCGATTCAGCCCAAAGCTTGAGAGGGAAGCCACGCTTCAAGATTCCGGACATGTTCCCCCGTACCTTGCGTATATCGGGAACCCACCTGCCTTAATAAAAAGATCACCATCACATTAATTTTAAAATAAACCAAGAACACTCGCACAACATCTACTTTTCTGCTTATGCATTTGTTTATTGACTCCATTATAAGGCACTAGTCTTGTTTACATTTTATTTTATATTATTGACTAATGTGCAGTTAAATGATGGTTAGTTTAAAATGGGAGTAAATGATGAATGACTGTTTTATTTGATCAAAGTATATGCTGTTTATTCTTGGTTACCAAAAATATTTTCCTAACTCCTAGGTTAGAGGCCTTAGTTTCTTTTTATTTTTTAGGGTCCACCCCCCTTGGCTTCGCTAGGAAAGCCTAGACGGAGGAGTTGAGTCCCAAGTGACAGCACTTGACTCTGACTTGCCCCCAAGGCCACACCAGCAGCTTGAAGACTTCTGCTGCGTTTTCCCAGGTGTGGAACCAGGCGGCAACAGCACTGTTATCACACAACTTGTAGTTGTCTCTAAAGGTATCCTATCTAGGACGGTTGAGGTGCAGACAACTAAAGAGGTGACCCAAGAGATGCCACAGTTCCCGATGCAAGTTGGGTGGCATGTTAACCGAGACACTCTTCACTATAGATCAAGCCTAAGCAAGACCAAGAGGGAGACCCTAGCTTAGCCAATGAAGGATAACGAACTCAATCTAGATCTCCTAGGGAAATGTGATGATGAAAGAATAGGAGACTAAGATGAAACAAGATCTATATGTATGATGATAAGTGGACCCAAGATGGTTAGGGCTTGGTTGAAAAGGCTTAGGGGAAGGACAAATGTTCAACCAAGTGTAAGATAAGGTCACTTATGGATTAAGAATAGTAGATCTAGATAGATCTAATGCGATGAAAAGATATCCAAGTGGGGCCCACCCTTAAAAAGTGGAAAATGGTCCAAATGGGGCCCACAAGGTCAAAATAAAAATGGAATGGCACTAGGGGGTTTCCTATGATGTGGATCTATGGATTTGTGAAGGAACAAGCAATACCCACATGTGGGATCTAGCAAATGGCCAATTACCCAAGGAGTGCGACTTCCTCAAGAGAGGACTAGTGCCTTATATCGGGGGGCAAATGGAGTCGGATATCGACCAAACTTTAGATCGGGATAGTTAAGATGATTATTAAGGTGGGTTTTAATTGTTAAGCCCAAGTTTTTGCTAGATCTCCATAGATCTGAAAAAATAAAAGTGTTTGCAAGGGTTTTGATTTTAAGGTTTTAATGACCAATGGCTAAAAATGGATGGAACAAGATACATACCTCAAAAGCTTGTGGCCACTTTGCAAATTGATAATTTCCCTCTGTGTGTATATTCAATAGTGAGATCCAAAGCTCCAAGTGAAATCACACTTCCTCCAAGTTGACCAATTCGCTCTCCTCTTGCAAGAAAAGATCTAGATGAGAATCAATCTAGCAAAATAATGGAAAAAATGATGAAAATATGAAAGAGAAAGCATCAACTATGTCACTAAGATACAATAATGATACTCCCTGAGACAAAAGGCCAATCCAAGGCAAGATATGGGGTTTCCCCACAATAGCCTCCCTCAAAATCATCTTCCTCTTCACCAATTCAGCCTTCCTATAGAAAAACATTTGAAGCCCCAAGATCCACAAATGATACACAGAGAAAAGATTGTATATTCAACTTGCAAAAAAATCTATCAAGACAAGAGAAAAAGATCTACAAAATAATATTTTTATTCCAAGTTTGAAGAGCTCCAAAGGTGGCTTTACAATAGGGGGGTCTCTTCCTTAAATAGGATGAGGGAGACCAAAACCCTCAACCACTTTTGAAAACTAGTGGTTGAGATCAAAAGATACAACAATATAATCAATGGCTAAGATGAGTCGGTACAAAATATGATAGGGATCACTCACTAAAGGGAGGACGTACATGACTAAGATGCCCTAGGGGGGGGTGGCGCACAACATAAGGGTGACTAAAGTACAAGTGTGCCACATAAGATGACTAGGACAAGTGACTAGGAGCACATGGTGGGGCTAGGAGGTATTATTCCCCTTCACTAGCATCAACCCATGGCACAATAATATAACATGAGACTCAATGACATGTCCAAGTACACAAATGATCAAATCCTGTCCCCCTCAACTGAGAGAAGTATACCTCAAATCACATCCTGATGACTATGTGGACCCCATTGACTACTACAAACTGATTTGGAAGGAGTGGGATACACCATAGATGAATTTAGAGCAGACCTCATGCCAAAACCTTGCCTCAATTTCCCAAATCGAATTCCTTTATGACCTTTTTATTCCATTTTTTATCCTCTTGAAAAACCATGAAACTGCCCATAACTGACTGTCTGGTGCCTACATTGGGAAACTGACTGTGCCATCATGTCTGGAAGAGGGGTAATATGGTAAAAAAAAGTGGCTGGACCATCCCCTTCCACTGTAGCGCCCTAGGCAATGACTAGCCTGCAATGCTCTGGTTGGACATGCCACATCAGCATGGCCAAACTGGTCAACATGTGAACAACTGCTCAAATCATGCCCGGGAGTGCCTGAAACTGAAAGGTAAGCATCTCAATGGATCCAATAGACCCAAATCCACTAGAGATGAGTACTCATACACCTCATGGTAACCTGTAAGATCATCTGTAGGGTCCACCATACCTGGACAAGTAAAATATGATGATCTGGAAATAATAATAATCATGAAAAACTGCATCAATCATCATTTGAAGCCTGTGCACATCATATGGAATCATCAAAAGGTATATAGAGGACTATAGATCAACATCATACAAAAAGTGGTCCATCTCATCACGGATCCCAAGGTTGACCTTGGTCAAACTAGGTTTGATCGGTCAAACTGATCAAAATATGACCTTGGCCAAAGAGGCCATGCTGCTGCAAGTGCAAATAGTTAAGACATGCTCTCTAAATCATTTTCATAGCGAGACTCTAAATTATTAAGCATCATTTGATTGGCAGTTAATAAACAATAATAGGTTAGTTAAATAACTTACTTTCAAGAAGAATCTCAAGAATATACTCGTTTGTAAACATGATCAAATTGCTAGCAAACGGTGAAGGCTGAAGATGCAAGGCTAGGCTGAATGGGGATGACTTGACTAACTTGACATTGTGATACTTTGGATGAGGGACATGGTGTTTCACACTTAAACACGTGTTGGACAAGGATTACACAAGGAATGGCGGTGTCTCACAAATGGATAAGTTGTTCAGAGAAGTGCTTATTCAACCTTGGCAAAAATGTCTACTACTAGAACCGCCATGAAGTAGGTGTCAGGGTAACCATAACTTGAGGTTCTAGGGGACACTTAGAATTAGTTGCCCCTTGCTCCATCTCATATCATAACCCGCAGGCTCAATGAGGAAAGTTTCACATAAGGTCAACAGTCTTTAGATTTGGCATACATTTAACCACTGCTTTTTAGGACCTTTCATTTTACAAAATTTCATGGCCAACAATCTTTAGATTTAGCATACATTTATCCATTGCTTTTTAGGCCTATTTTGACCGCTCTAGGAATTTGCATGTGCTTACAAGCACAACTAATCGCAGCTTTCATCCGGGGTGCATTTACATTACATAGCATTGAATTTCATTTCCATTTCACAGCCCTTTTCATTGGGCTTTACAAGATATAACAATAATTTCCATATGTAGTACAATTTTGCTTCAGGTTTTAGCCAACACAACTCAAGCAACTAGGGGGGCTTCCACAAAATCTAAAACCACACGTCGGGGAAACCGACTATAGTGATAAAGGCATAAAATCCACCTCACCAAGGGCAAGTTTCGTTGCCAACTTAGAGCCGAGACACAAAATAAACATGGATGCAAGTCCAAAATAGAGGGAGAAGAGAGGAGGTCCTCCATATCACAAGTCAAGGTGTAAGTCAGGGTGAGATCAACAAATGAGGAAAGATAAATGGATGGATGGGGACAAGTGGAAATGGTGCTTAAGCTAGCAAGTCAAAAGGACAATAAATGATCATGTTCACATTCATAGGAAGGTAAAGACCAACGAGTATAAAGCAAGAGTTTGCAAATATCAGTAGTGTTATCACACCATAGTAGCCGGGCTACTATTCTTGCTGAGCAGATATCTGCACATTTCAAAGCTTTGCTTTTACAGAGATAAGTTATGATAAGCTTGTATATTGAGATCACTCATGATCAGAGCAGTATATTGTATCAGACCTTGTGCCAAGGCTGAGCCTTCAGAGCTTAGATTTGATGACCGATGTGACCGTTTGTTCCATACAGTTTCATGTCAGTGCCCAGTGATGTTATTGCAATAGTATTTCAGATGATTCTTGATGATTATGATGATGTGATATGACCTGTGGACTTCTGATTATTGACTTTGGATTATTATCTTGTTGTTTTAGTAATCTTCAAAGCATTGACTTGGTATATGATTCATGATGTGGCAACACTATTAAAAATAAAATGAAATATCTTGGATGATGTAGTAATTATAAAATGGATGTATTACTTGCACACTTGGGTTTTCTGACAATACTCATCCGTTTCATTATCCTCCTATGAGCATAGATATGGTCTTTCCTTGACATTCTTGTCTGCTAGCTTAGGAACCACATTCATTTGACTCCATCCATCCATGACCTTTGTAATATGGCTTTTACCTTTGACTTGCCTTCTTGACTTCTTGATACTGAGGACTTCCCTATTACCACCTTTGTGTTGGACCACATCCATGTTTGTTTTGTGTCTCGGCTCTGAGTTGGTGACAGAACTTGCCTTTGGTGAGTTGGATTGTAGGCCTAAATCATTCTGGTCGGTTGTCTCGATGTTTGGCACTGTGCAGAAGTCCCCCTAGTCACTTGAGATGTTGTTGGCTAAAACTGAAAGCTTATGTATGACTTATATTGGAAATGTATTATGAAAGCCTGTGAACTTAAAATTCTAGAATGTGTTTCTTAACACACCTGAATAAAGGCTATAGTGATGAATTGCTAAAAATACCCTTCGAAGGGTATAAAAAAGGTCCAAAAAAGCAATGGTTAGTCAAAGTTATATCTATTATTGCTGACCTTGTATATATAAACATGCCCCGGATGCAAGCTGCGATTAGTTGTGCTTCTTAGCACATGTGAAATCCCAGAGGGGTTATGTAGGCCAGAAAGGCCATGAAATGAAATGAATGATCCTAATGAACCTGGATCAACTTGATGTAGACATGATGCCTAAGTTGAATAAACACTCTCTAAACAACTTATCCATTTGTGAGGCACAACCCTTCCCTTTGTTATTTTGTCTGGCACAGAGCGTAGCTCCCCCTTTCCCTGTCCAAAGTGTCACCTAGTTGAGTTTGGTCAAGTCATCCCCTTTGCCTAGCCTGATTACTTAGCCTTCACCCTTAGCTAGCAGTTAGAGCATGTCCAATGGGTGAGTCTGTCACTAAAGTTTTTGTGCAAGTAAAATATAAATAACATTAGAGGAACATGTCTTAGTCTATTATTGTAATCTTGTCCTTGGTTATATCTTGGCCTAGTCAAACATAGTTTGACCATGGTCATTCTTGGGATTCATGATGATGTGGACCATGTATACTTATGGATGATGATTAATGGTCTCACATACTCTTGTTGATGACTCCATATGGTGGACATATGACTCAGATGATGATGGATGGCGTTCAACAGTTTTATTATTATTTCCAGATCATCAGATTATACACTGTCCAGGTATGGTGGACCCTACAGTTGACCCCTCAGGTCAACCCATGGTGTCTAAGTACACATTTCTAGTAGATTTGGGTTTTCTGGATCCATTGAGACAATTGTCCTTCAGTTCCGGGCACTTCTGACAGTGATAGATGCAGTTTTCCACCTGTTGACCAGTTTTGGGCATGCTTCCCTAACCTGTCCAGCAGAGGCATTGGAGGCCAGTTTCACCTAAGGCGCTGTATAGGAAGGGGGTGGTCCAACCATTTGTATTAACCATTATACCCCCCTTCTAGACAGCCTGGTGGGATCAGTTTGACAGCGCAGGTACCCTGGGCATCAGTTTGGGTAGTTTCAGGGTTTTTCAGGAGATAAAAAAATGTAATAAAAGGGTCACTGAGGAATTCAATTTGGGCAATTGAGGCGAGGTTTTGGCACTTGGTCTTCCCAGAGGTATTCTAGGGTGAACCCCCCATCTTCCAGATCAGTTGGCATCAGTCAGTGGGGTCCACAGTGGCCACAGGAGGCCTTTTACTGCATGTCTCTCAGTTTTGGAGATAGGATTTTGATCATTTGTATTATTTGGACATGTCATAGTCCCATTATTTTATATTATTGTGCCATGGGGATGAGCTAGTAAGGATTGATGCCTCGTAGCCCCACCATGAGCTTCTTGAGTCATGTCCATGTCATATTTTGTTGGGCCCATGTATATTTAGCCCCTTTGAGGGATGACGTCACCCTCTCTTTGAGTAATCCATGTGATGTATTGTAGGTTCATCTTAGCCATTGATTATATTTGTTGATCTTTTGATCTCAACCACTCACTTGTTGTATTGTAAAATGGTTTTGTGGTATAGGGTTTTGGTCTTTATTATCCTATATAAGGAGGAGACCCCCTATTGTAAAAGCTATCTAGAGATTTTTGTCTCTTGGCTATTGGAATAAAAATACTTTCTTGGGCATCTTGGATCTTGGAGTTGGAATGCTTGTGGTGATTGTAAATGCTTCTTCCTTTGCACTGACAGGTGGCCATCTTGATTTTATCTTCAACTAACATTGTTTTGCAGGCAAAGAAGGCGATTTTGAGGAGTGTGAATTGGTGGGGAGGTCTACCCTTCAAGCTCCAAGAGGACGTTTTGGGTGAAAGGGAGTTGTTTTGTCTTTGTACCAACAATTCATGTTTCTCATCTCTTTGTTTGCATCTCATCCCATTCTTGATTGATTGATTGATCTTTGTGTCCTTGATTGACAGGAGTAGGGAAATCGATTTGGTTGAAGGAGGCAAAACATTGGCAAGAAGGGCTCATCAAAGTTTGGCATTTGATTTTTGTGGGAAGTAATCCTCATCTCAAGCCTCTTCCATCTTCATTTTCCAGGTATGTTCCATGAGGTATGATATTCTTCTATCCTATCCATTTACTCTCTTAGATCTCAAAACCCTCATTGATTAAAACCCTCATTTTTTTAAATTTTTCTAGATCTACTTGGATCTAGCTTGGCTTTGGGGATAATTAAAAGAACCCACCTCTATAGCATCCACGACAGTTCGGATCTATAGTTTTGTGGCAATTGGCATTCATTTGACACATTTTCCAAGGTACCTAGCCCTCCTCGAGGCAAATCTCACTCCTTGGGGAAGGCTAGTTGGGCTAGATTCTTGACATGGGTAGGTGAGATCCCACTTGATTTGCATAGATCCACCTTGATTACCTACCTACCCCTAGTGCTTCACCTTGTTGATTTTCACCTTGTGGGCCCCATTCCTCAATTTGAGGGATTGAGCCCCACTTGGGTCACTTGGTGATGCATTTTGCATCTTAGATCTATGGAGATCTAGGTCATATTAGGGCATGCCATCCTAAACCACCTTGATAATTGCCTTAACTACCCCGATCTACATTTTCGCATAATTTGGACTCCATTTGCCCCCTCATCTCAAAGCACTAGTCTCCCTTGGGCAATTTGCACTCCTTGGGTTAGTGGCCTTTTTCTAGATCCCATATGTGGGTGTTGTCTATTTCATCTTAGATCCATAGATCTACCTCATCTCATCCACTTAGTGCCATCTCACCCCTAATCCAACCAAGTGTGCCCCATTTGGACCATTTTCCACTTTTTAAGGAGTGGGCCTCACTTGTGTGTTTTTATGGTACTAGATCTATTCATTAAGCTTCCTAAGTGGTCCTAGTCTTTCATTGGTTGAAACACTCGTCACATCTTAAGCCTCTTCAACCATAATTAAACTCTTTTGGTCCACTTAGTTCCCACCCATTGGTTTCCGTAACTCAATTTACATGCTTCCCTAGGAACCTTTGGGTTAGCTAATCTTCATTGATTGGCTAGGGTTTCCCCCTTGGTCTTGATTTATCTTAACCTAAAGTGAAGAGTGCCTCGGTTATCGTGACTCCCGGCGTGCATTGCGAACCGTGGCATCTCTTGGGTAACCTCTTTAGTTGTCTGTCTCCTCTACCATCCCGAATGGGATACCTTTAGGGACAACTACAAGTTGTGTGATAACAAGTAATACAATATGCATATAATCCATAACAACCAATTTCATTTTAACATTAATATACCACCAGATCATAATTACTATATATCGATTTAATGCTATCAAAATGACCTAAACAACAAGATAATAACATCAATGCACATCATACATATACTGGGTCATATATCAATATCTGCAATCTGGACCAATTATATCCATTGAAGACACTGCATCTGAAATACTGAACACTGCCCTTTATCTGTATGGAACAAAAGGTCATATCAATCAGCAAATCTGAGGTCTGAAGGCTTAGCCTTGGCATAAGGTCTAACAAATGTTTGATATAAGGATGCTGTGATGTGTGAGTGATCATAAATAATGCTGCTCATCATAGCTGATCTCACTGAAAAAGTGCAAACGAAAAGCTCTGAAAAGTGTAGATATCTTCTCTACTAACATTGTAGGCCAGCTACTATGTATGTGATCACATCAGGCTCCAGCTCAGACAAGTGCTCTAAGGGAGAGAGTGCTTGAGAATGTCAGAATCTCTGGTCCCCAACACTAACTGCATCAATCTTCAATCCAACACTCGACTTCTTTTGCTTTCATCTTTATTTGCACCCATTTCTGCACACAAGGAAAGCAAAATACCACGTGATGCATGTATGGAATAAAAATAAACCAAAATAAACTGCATAAATGAAATTCTACTCTGAAGCAAAAATAAAGTGCATATAAAAGTACTAGCTCAATAATTTTTTTTTTTAACATTTTTATGTTTTATTAATGTGAATGCAGGAGATGAGAAAGGTTAGGAAGGAGCGTGGCACAACTCACTCAAGCAACTCAGCAAAAAAGGAAAAGCAAAAAGACTCGCAATACTTAGCACTCAGAGAAGCAAAAGGCACACAAATCCTACTGCTCAAGTGAGCTTATTCAAAGACCTACCTACTCTAAACAGGCAAGAGGAGTCCTAGCTCAAGTCAAGTTAGGGATATAATTCCTTAACTCTCTCTGATTGATAGGTAGCATGATCTACTGCCTAGTCCCAGTAGTGAGGAAACACGTATCATCAATGCAACGCTTGACAGTGAGCGGTCCAACCCAAATATTGCCAGATCCCCTGGATCGTTTGTAAAATAAATCACTAGGAATAACGACCCTGTCACCGCATGAAAACCTACGGCGATTCAGAGACTCAGGGATGGCTTTAACATTACGAATGGGAATGGGATGGATATCAGAGTTGCACTGAGGTTGGGGTGTGACTATCCTCAAGTTCCTATTAGGGGGAACTGCATCAAACCTGGGAGGTCCACCTTCTAAAGGAATGGCTACTCTACCAATACGGACTTCCTGAATCACTCTTCTCCTTGGATGTTCATCTCTTGGTTCTTCACTCCGTGGGTGAATGGAGTTTCTCCCACAGTCCAAAAGTCTCTGATGACAACCTCATCTTCCTCATCTTCCAATGGAGATGGTACATGTTGGTTTTCAATACTTCTACTACTACCTTCTCCAGTTGGGATGGGAACAACCATATCTTCTAAAATCGCTAAGTGGTTGGTGGGAAGTGACGAATGACTTGAAACCATACTAGAAGCATTTTGAGATCCCGTGTTCAAAGATGTTGGTGGAGGAGTAGGAATGCGAGATGCATCAATAGAGTGCATACTTTCTTCACCAATGGGTAACTCGCGGGGAAGAAGAAAACTAGGGATGCCCCTAAGTAATGGATAACGTAAAGACAACTCATCCTCATTGGTTGTAATGTTGGCTCGAGGCTCTTCCTGAAAAATAGCTAGGTTGTTCAAAGAAAAATCTCCTTCAGGAGCATCATGTATTAAGGCATGTTCTTGCCAACTCATAGAGTTGTCATTCACTTGCCTCAAAAGACCATCTACCAAGGACATATGAGATAGATGATCAGAAACATCAGAAAAATGAATTTTATTTGGTTCTTCATCACTTCCCAGATTAGGGGAAGGATGTGTTCCTTCAATGTTGTTTGCCCAAGGAATAATGTGATCAAGCCCTTGTCTTTCTCTTTCCATATTATGATCAAGCAAGGCAATCCATTCATTAACTGTCCTAGGTATACGCTCACCCCTCCTTATTTGATCTCAATTAGTCTCAGAGTTGTTTGTATTAGTGATGGTTTCAAGTTGATCAATTTGTGGCTCCGCATCACTAAGTTGGTTCAAAGCTCTGATTTCTTCTGACACTTCACCACGATGTAATTCCAAATTAAATTCTCTAGCAATAATAGCTCTATCCCTCTCTTCCTCAGAAGAACTATCATCTCCAAAAGATTTCCAAATCTCCTCTTCCTGTACTATGATCCTCACAATGGCTACCCATGACCATAAAGATGCCCTCAGGTAATAATTCACCCTCACCATAAGTGTTCCTTACACCATCCTCATAACTTTCAAGGTGACCATCGTAAAATGGCTCCCGATATATCCTAACTAAAGACCCATCAGAGTTAGGAATAGTAGCGTATGATAAGTCCATTTGAAGATGACCCCCTAATCCAGCAGACCACTTTCTACACAAAAGCATTCCGTAGATCTATGACTACTATGTCCATTAGCATGGATATATCAGGGCATGAAAACAGGTCAGCTCTCAAGTTCTTAATTAATCCAAAGACTTGAACAGGCCTTGAGTCAATTCCACACACATTCCCATAAGGCCTAGTTATTTTTAACCCCATGGCTTCCATGACTTGCAAAGGCATGGCATTCATGGAAGCTCCAGAATCTAGCATACAGAAGAAGGGTGTCACCTATATGAAGTGTAAGATAAAAAGGTTGATGACCACCATTCTTCCTCTCATACAGTGCTGTCTGGATATTGATGGGAGGATCTTCTTCTTCTTCAACATTTACACTGGGTGTCAAGTTTGGAAGAAGTTGATCCCCATCATAACTAGAGGCAGGTTTAGGGATACTCTCAAAGAATTCTACCACTTGTTCTTTAATGGATGGGATTTTCATAAGTTCAATGAGTGGGATGTTGTGCATAACTTTATCCAATTCCTTCTCAGTATTAATATCTAAGTCATACTCTGGGAGAGGAATTGACTCACTCACTGGGCTAGGCAACTCACTGTTCTTTCTTTCAATGAAAGGGGTAGGTTTTTGGCCGTCCTTTCTTCTTTGATAAATTCTAACAGGAGCTTGGCCACTACTTTCAGGCTATTCAGTGGCATAAATGGGAAAATAGAACTAGGATTCTCTTCAGACTCTTCTTCTTGGTTGATCAAAATTCTTCCAAAGTCTTTATCAAAATCCAAGTCATCGACCCAATTAATGTTCTTAGGAGAATATTGAGCATCCTCACTGTGAGTGGGATATTCAGGATCTTCCTCTTTCTGTTCTTCTGACCAGTTAATTCCAGGAGGTTCAGGAGACGTTTGGATCATAGGGTTTCTTCTATCATTCTCATTAATAGGCCTCTTTTGTGGGTTCCAATAAGGTTTTGGGCCATAAGGTTGCCTATACCTTTCCACCTCTTTGTTTTTAGCTAGATCCCTAGTTAGGAGAGTCAAGTTTTTCATCATTTCTTGCATACTCTCCATCATATCATTGGGATCTTTCACTGGTTCTTTTCCCTTTTTTGACTTTGGGCTCATATCTAGAGGACGAAGCACTAATTGAATCAAAGAAGTTTTGCTTCCCCATAGAGGCAGCATTTGCTTTAGCCCTTCTAGCATTTTCTTGAGCAACTTTTAAGTCTTTAGGGTCTTTGTCTTTGAGATGGTAGCCTAGGTAACCTTCAAAAGAATTGAGGTAGTGAATCAACACAGCTTCTTCTTTAGGCCTAATATCATTAGGGATGTTGGCCACTATCTTGTCAAAACGGATGTTGAATTCATGGACAGATTCATTTTCTTTCTTCTTAACTTCGAAAAGTTGATTCAAAAGAAAACGCCCATCCAACTTGACTGACCACTCATAATTAAGTTTTTCAGTGAAGTCATCATATCTTGTGACCGATGATGCAAGAAACAGTCAAACCATTTACGTGCATCACCTTCCAAGGATGCAAAAAGACCCCTCACGTAAACATCTTCTTCTTCTGCCCCATAATC
Organism: Larix kaempferi; assembly: GCA_027924585.1. Classification (NCBI taxonomy): domain Eukaryota; kingdom Viridiplantae; phylum Streptophyta; class Pinopsida; order Pinales; family Pinaceae; genus Larix; species Larix kaempferi. The sequence continues at coordinate 19,989,421 of BSBM01000602.1, forward strand.
CTCCATGTGTGCCCCAGACATTTTCAATGTGGTCCTCAATGGAGGTCGCATAGTTCCCCATTGAACTTAGGGATATTTTCAAAGTACTTGTCTGGCATATCATGGGGTGAACCAGGGATTTGGGAAAAATTCAAAGGGGAGGCTTTGGCTTTGTTCCCAAATCTACGAACGATAGGCAGATTGGTTTGAGGAGGGTTTCCCGGAGGAGTTTGAGTTGTTCCAACCATTTGATTTGCTGGACTTAAATTATGATTTGGAGATGAAGGAGGAACCAAATTGGTTGAAGGGGATCCCAAGAAACGATTTGGAGAATTGGAATTAACAATTTTCCAAAAGAAGTTAGATGATTGAGCTTTGGGATCTCTTCTATGATAAACAAGTGGGGTTCATTCTGGTTGACTTAAATTAGCCCTACTTCTGAGATCGTAAGGATGTCTATGAGGTCATTCCTCAATGGAGTCACGATTAGGAGTCGCCAGGTAGACTTAGGTTCTTTTCTACCAAAATATTTGTCGTGAATAAGTAGGGAGATATGAGTGAAAATGGATGGTTATGAAAGATTTAGGAAAACAAGTGATAACCATCTAGTTTACAAGATCGAATGCGATAAGATACAAGTTACGCATGGACATTCGCAGACACCTGAGGTAAGCCTCTACCTCCCTGGCAACGACGCCAAAAATGTTATCACACAACTTGTAGTTGTCTCTAAAGGTATCCTATCCAGGACGGTAGAGGTGTAGACAACTAAATAGGTGACACAAGAGATGCCATGGTTCCCAATGGAAGTTGGGTGTCACGTTAACCGAGGCACTCTTCACTTTAGATCAAGCCTAAGCAAGACCAAGGGGGAGACCCTAGCTTAGCCAATGAAGGATAGCGAACTCAATCTAGAGTTCCTAGGGAAATATGATGATAAAAGAGTAGGAGGCCAAGATGAAACAAGATGTAGATCTAGGATGATAAGTGGACCCAAGATGGTTAAAGCTTGGTTGAAAAGGCTTAGGGGAGGGACAAATGTTCAACCAAGTATAAGATAAGGTCACTTATGGATTAAGGATAGTATATCTAGATAGATCTAATGCCATGAAAAGATACCCAAGTGGGGCCCACCCTTAGAAAGTGGAAAATGGTCCAAATGGGGCCCACAAGGTCAAAATAAAAATGGAATGGCACTAGGGGGTTTGCTATGATGTAGATCTATGGATTTGTGAAGGAACAAGAAATACCCACATGTGGGATCTAGCAAATGGCCAATTACCCAAGGAGCGCGACTTCCTCAAGAGAGGACTAGTGCCTTAGATCAGGGGGAAAATGGAGTCAGATATTCACCAAACTTTAGATCGGGATAGTTAAGATGATTATTAAGGTGGGTTTTAATTGCTAAGCCCAAGTTTTTGCTAGATCTCCATAGATCTGAAAAAATAAAAAAATGCAAGGGTTTTTATTTTAGGGTTTTAATGACCAATGGATAAAAACGGATGGAACAAGATACATACCTTGTAGAACATACCTCAAAAGCTTGTGGCAAATTTGCAAATTGATAATTTCCCCCTTGTGTGTATATTCAAGAGTCAGATCCAAAGCTCCAAGTGAAATCGCACTTCCTCCAAGTTGACCAATTCGCCCTCCTCTTGCAAGAAAAGATCTAGATGAGAATCAATCTAGCAAAAGAATGGAAAAAATGATGAAAGATGAAAGAGAAAGCATCAACTTTGTCACTAAGATACAATAATGATACTCCTTGAGACAAAAGGCCAATCCAAGGCAAGATATGGGGTTTCCCCCCAATAGCCTCGCTCAAAATCGTCATCCTCTTCACCAATTCGGCCTCCTTATAGAAAAACGTTTGAAGCCTCAAGATCCACAAATGATACATAGAGAAAAGATTGTATATTCAACTTGCAAAGAATCCATCAAGTCCAAGTTTGAAGAGATCCAAAGATGTCTTTATAATAGAGGGGTCTCTTCCTTAAATAAGAGGGAGACCAAAACCCTAAACCACTTTTGAAAACTAGTGGTTGAGATAAAAAGATACAACAATATAATCAATCGCTAAGATGAGTCGGTACAAAATATGACATGGATCGCTCACCAAAGGGAGGACATACATGACTAAGACGCCCTAGGAGGGGGTGGCGCACAACATAAGGGTGACTAAAGTACAAGTGTGCCACATAAGATGACTAGGACAAGTGACTAGGAGCACATGGTGGGGCTAGGGGGTATTATTCCCCTTCACTAGCATCACCCCATGGCACAATAATATAACATGAGACTCAATGACATGTCCTAGTATGCAAATGATCAAATCCTGTCCCCCTCAACTAAGAGAAGAATACATCAAATCACATCTTGATGACTGTGTGGACCCCACTGACTGCTGCAAACTGATCTGGAAGGAGTGGGATACACCATAGATGACCTCAGAGCAGACCTCATGCCAAAAGCTTGCCTCAATTGCCCAAATTGAATTCCTTTATGACCTTTTTATTCCATTTTTTATCCTTCGGAAAAACCATGAAACTGCCCATAACTAACTGTCTGGTGCTTGCGCTGGGAAACTGACTATGCCATCATGTCCGGAAGGGGGGTAATATGGTAAAAAAAAGTGTCTGGACCACCCCCTTCCTCTGTAGCGCCTTAGGCAATGACTAGCCTCCAATGCTCTAGCTGGACAGGCCACATCAGCATGGCCAAACTGGTCAACAGGTGAACAACTGCTCAAATCATGCCCGGGAGTGCTTGAAACTGAAAGGTAGTAATCTCAATGGATCCAGAAGACCCAAATCCACTAGAGATGAGTACTCATACACCTCATGATAACTTGTAAGATCATCTGTAGGATCCACCATACCTGGACAAGTAAAAATATGATGATCTGGAAATAATAATAATCACGAAAAGCTGTATCAATCATCATCTGAAGCTTGTGCCCGTCATATGGAATCATCGAAAGGTATATAGAGGACCATAGATCAACATCATACAAAAAGTGGTCCATTTCATCACGGATCCCAAGGTTGACCTTGGTCAAAGTAGGTTTGACTGATCCAACTGATCAAAATATGACCCTGGCCAAAGAGGCCATGTTGCTGCAAGTGCAAAGGCCATGTTGCTGCAAGTGCAAATAGTTAAGACATGCTCTCTAAATCATTTTCATAGCGAGACTCTAAAGTATTAAGCGTCATTTCACTGGCAGTTAATAAACAATAATGGGTTAGTTAAATAACTTTCTTTCAAGAAGAATCTCAAGAATATACTCGTTTGTAAACATGATCAAATTGCTAGCAAAGGGTGAAGGCTGAATGGGGATGACTTGACTAACTTGACACTGTGATACTTTGGATGCGGGACATGGTGTTAGACACTTAAGCATGTGCTGGACAAGGAGTACACAAGGAATGGCGGTGTTTCACAAATGGATAAGTTGTTCAGACTCCAGAGAAGTGCTTATTCAACCTTGGCAAAAATGTCTACTACTAGAACCGCCATGAAGTAGGTGTCAGGGTAACCGTAACTTGAAGTTCTAGGGGACACTTAGAATTAGCTGCCCCTTGCTCCATCTCATATCATAACCCGCAGGCTCAATGAGGAAAGTTTCACATAAGGTCATCAGTCTTTAGATTTGGCATACATTTAACCATTGCTTTTTAGGACCTTTCATTTCACAAAATTTCATGGCCAGTAATCTTTAGATTTAGCATACATTTATCCATTGCTTTTTAGGTCTAATATGACCGCTCTGGGATTTTGCATGTGCCTACAAGCATAACTAATCGCAACTTTCATTCGGGGTGCATTTACATTACATAGCATTGAATTTCATTTCCATTTGACAACCCTTTTCATTGGGATTTACAAGATATAACAATAATTTCCATATGTAGTACAATTTTGCTTCAGGTTTTAGCCAACACAACTCAAGCAACTAGGGGGACTTTCGCAAAATCTAAACTACAAATCGGGGCAATCAACTAGAGTGATAAAGGCATAAAATCCAACTCACCAAGGGCAAGTTTTGTTGCCAACTTAAAGCCGAGACACAAAATAAACATGGATGCAAATCCAACACAGAGGCATAAGCGGGGAGGTCCTCCATATTACAAGTCAAGGTGTAAGTCAGGGTGAGGATCAACAAATGAGGAAAGTTAAATGGATGGATGGAGACAAGTGGAAATGGTGCCTAAGCTAGCAAGTCAAAAGGACAATAAATGATCATGTTCACATTCATAGGAAGGTAAAGACCAACGAGTATAAAGCAAGAGTTTCCAAATGCCAGTAATACAATCATGCATATAATCCATAACAACCAATTTCATTTTAACATTAATATACCGCCAGATCATAATTACTATATACCAAGTCAATGCTATCAAATTGACCTAAACAACAAGATAATAACATCAATGCACATCATACATATACTGGGTCATATATCAATATTTGCTATCTGGACCAACTATATCCACTGAAAACACTGCATCTGAAATACTAAACACTCCCCTGTATCTGTATGGAACAAAAGGTCATATCGGTCATCAAATCTGAGGTCTCAAGGCTCAGCGTTGGCATAAGGTCTAACAAATGTCTGATACAAGGATGCTCTGATGTGTGAGTGATCATAAATAATGCTGCTCATCATAGCTGATCTCACTGAAAAAGTGCAAAGGCAAAGCTCTGAAAAGTGTAGATATCTGCTCTGCTAACATGGTAGCCCAGCTACTATGTATGTGATAACAGGTACCTCAACACATGCTTTGTTGCAACCCAATGTACATGCCTCGACTCAACCATAAATTGGCTTAGGATGTTCACTGCGAAGCAAATATCTGGCCTGATGTTAACCAGATCCAATCAGCTGCCTGTACATAGTGGGATCCACCAAATCTGAATTTGAAGCAGAATCACTCAGCTTCTTCAAATTTGTCTGCTTGCATATAGTGGGATCCATCAAATCTTTATATGAAGCGGAATCACTTAGCTTCTTCAGATTTGTCATCATATGTGTAGCCATGGATTTGCAGTCCATAATCTCGAATCTCTCAAGATCTCAACTATGTACTTCCCCTGATTGTGAAGATCTCTCCTTGTGTCTACCACACCTCCAATCCCAAGAAATAATGCATCTGGTGAAGATCCTTCATCTCCTCCATCATCAACAAACTGTGTTGCAGCTACTCCTTCTGTGTTGGAGCTCCCTGCTCCATCTACACTTGAGTAACTTGCTCCCTCTGCATCTGGACACTCTGCTCCCTCTACATCTGAGTATCCTGCATGGAAGCAACATGTTGCCTTGTTGATCTCTGTGTATCCATCTGTGTCATCTCCCACCAAGCGGGTCCACTAAAACGAGCCTCCCGCTCTCTCAAGAATATTGAATACAATCCACGATTCTCTCTGATCTTGCAAACTGGCTAACTCCATAGCCTCTTTAATATGTGATCCTGGATGCTAGTTTGGACTGCATGCTTGATCACTTGGAAGTCACCACTGAATTCCCCTTTGATCTCGGAACTGTCTTCCTAAAAGTGCCACTGGGAGCTATATGCTTCTCCGCATCTTGACAGGCCTTTGGATATGACTTACCGAATCTCAGACTCTTGTCTCTCACTGTGTATTGACCATCACAAGAGATATAACTCACTCTTGTCTTACAGAAGATATGATTCACTCTTGACTTACAGAAGATATGACTTACCCTTGTCCATTCAAGACTCACTCTTGACTTACAGAAGATATGACTCACTTCTGTCATTCACAAGAGATATGATTCATTCTTGTGAGTATAAACTGTTGTACTGTGTAATGTTCCTAGTCCAATGGATACCAAATTTTTCTGTGTTGCTTATTAAAGTGGTTAAGAATTCTACCCCAGCACTCGACTGTCACAATGTGAAGCTTACTGTGTGTTTGACAAGCTTAAAGTGTTCCCGTTTACTTGTCAGGCTACTGCTGAGCAGCAATCTATATTTCTTTGACAAACTGACTGTTTACTGTGGTTTAACCTTGATGTATGTAATGGCAGAAGTTCATGTTCAATGTTTTCCCATAATGTATTAATGTTATGCTTGTCATTTAAATAGCCATACATTAATGTTCACAAATAATAATGAATTCTCTGTGCATAATTCTATTTGCAAACAGTAGTAAAACAAGGGAAGTTTGCTATTTAATTAACTTCTGACCTGATTACAAACAGCCCCTTTTTTAACCAAATGCATATGAAATGACGACGACCTGGCTGCCTGGAATTGCCCACTGCTGTTGGAAATGTTGGTGGTGTCCAACAAGAGAAGAAACTTGTCCAATGATTTGAAAGATCGACAAGAAACTCTCCAAAACAGTAACAACAATATTCAGCCCTCCTTCATGTAGTGACCTTCTCCCAGGAAGATGTTCTCACTTTATTAACAGCAGAGAGGTAAAATTGATCCAAACTAATTACTGTAACAGCATTGAACCATACATTGCCCCAAAATAAGTCTTGTAGCAGCAGTATAGTAAACTATCTCCAAGAGTTACTGTAGCAGCAGAGTAAGCATTTAACTTGTGGATTTCTTCCTGTAGCAGCAGAAGGAGAATACTCACACTTCTCAGATTTATATGGCAGCGTAGTAGATGAGTTTTATATCAGCAGTTAAGACATAGTAAAACACCCCCTCCTCAACACTGTTCTTTCATATATGGCAGCGATTTCACCATGTCTCAGTTCTGGGCATGAATGCATTTTCTTTGATAGCAGAGAATGAAGAATGATAATGGTATTGAGGTGCTCCACCCCAAGCTACAGTGTCTTACTGTATGAATGCACCCTCTATGAATGCACTGTCACTCCCCAACCTTGCACCATTTGCCACAATGAGCTACCAAGAGTGCACCCTCCTCAAATGAGCTAGGAATATGCAATTTGCGCCTCCCTTTTGTGATCAGAACCCGAAACCCCTTCCACAAGTTGAGTTTCTTCTTTCTCAACTGCGCCCTAGCTCCAAAATGCTTGTGAACTCCACCATACTTCAGATCTGAGTAGAATAATGGAATGTAAATGATGGCAATGAAGAACAAGTGAGAAATCTAGTTGATCTCTCCTCCAAGACGACTAGGGTAGATAGTTTCACTACCGAAAGTGTTTCCTCTCTCTTAGGGTTTTGTCCAGGAGAAATCCAAAGCTCAAGAGCTCTCAAGTTTCGAAAATGCAAATGACAAGAATGAAGAGAATAAACTCTCATCATTCTTGTCCTTTTTATATTTTCTCATTGACCCCCTTTGTGACTCTTCACTTCTCCTTGACCAATTCTCTCATTAAATTATTTAAAAAGTGACTTTATGGTGTTAGATTCTATGGTATCTCGGGATGTCCTCCATGATTCAGGTACATTAGCAGTATAGGCATCAGTATGGAGTAGAGGGTGAAATACACTCTACTCAGTGGCATGAGCCCAGTGGTGGCTGCAGACCTTCCAGGGTGATTTGACCTTTGCATGCATGAGTTTTGCAGGACCTGTCAACGATCATTGGATGCATGCACCAAGAATTAGGGTTTTGGTTAGCCTAATTCATCGGTGAGATTATTTATAGAGGCAGGGGGTCCTCGGATGAGGTTGCTCAGTTGCTTTATCAGAGAGTGATAGATCGGGAGTGAGGAGGGCACACTTGTGCATGCAGGGCGACTTTTTGAGAGAAGAAGTAGCTGCTGCAGGAGCTAGGGTGGTCAGATCTGTGCTGGATCAGTGACCATTAGCTCCAGAGGCACCTGGCATCCAGATCTGTGGACTGAGATAGTCCATCAGTGTGGATTCAACTGTGATTTGAGGAGGACGTGTTCTAGAGGAGGAGGGGCGCATTACCTGAGGAGAGAGGAGCTGATTCAGAGCTTGATCGATCGATTCAGAGTCTGAGACGTTCATGATATCCTTGCCTCGACATTTGAGGAAGGTTAGGGACGATCAGAGCTCAGATCTGTTGAGATCCGGCACAGTACGAGCATCAAACATCCAGAGGGGAGGGCGCATTTCTCCATGTAGAGCAGTTCACATTCCTTCAGTTGAGCAGTTGGTTGTTTTCCAGAGCAGAGCAGATCAGAGCAGTGTGATAGAGAGAGGCATATTAGTCAGGGGCACCTGCAGAGATTCTCAGATCCAGTTTGACAGTTAGGGCACATTCTTCCAGTGCATGCATCAACTGATGCATGCATATCTAGAGTTTGTCATGTTCAGAGGATTGAGTTACTATTGAGGTAACACTGTATTGTACTTGTCTATTTTATATATGCTTTGGGCTCGAAAGAGAAGATAGCCCCACAGATTGCTGGTTTTCCCGGGTTGGGGTTTCCAGGGTATATGCAGTGTTTATGTGTGATTGCATGTGTTTAGTTGTTGTAAAAGAGATCTAGTTGTTGAGTTTATATCTTTATGAGCATGTATTGATATCGAGACTCAAACCGCTTGAGATCTCAGGGCTATCCAGAGGGAGTAGTGATCTCTAGATTATTTAAAATTTACATGGTATCAGAGCCCTGGTAAGGGTCAGGAAGGTCAATCACACTGAGATCAGCAGAGATAGAGACCAGATCTACTAGATCTGAGGAGTAGAGCTCAACTCTGAGGTTGTAGAGGTCAGATGTATCAGATCTGTGGTATTGGAGACTAGATCTGAGATAGATCTAGCAAATCAATAGAGATAGAGACCAGATCTACCAGATCTGAGGAGTAGAGCTCAAATATGAGGTTGTAGAGGTCAGATCTATCAGATCTATGAGTTCAGTGGTTAGATCTGAGATAGATCTTCCAGATCTGTGTTCAGGAGTGAGTCTTGTTCACTGTGGATTACAGTATTTCAGTACAGAGAGTATGGCCACTAGCTTAAGAGTGGAGGACCGGTTGGAGGGTGCCTCTAACTACAATGCATGGAGGGAACGTATAGTACTCTTGCTGAAAGAGTGCGAACTGTGGGATGTTGTGAACAATACAGTTGCAAATCCAGTTACAGTTCCAGCTGATGCTACTGCTAAAGCAGCGTATGAGAAAAAGAATATAAAAGCTCAGAGGATCCTACTTGATTGGATCAAGGATCATGTCATTCTACATGTCTCAACCAAAGACAATGTGTACGAGATGTGGGATGCATTGACTAGCTTGTACCGGAGTTCCAATGCCAATAGGAAGATGGTTCTCAGAGAGAAGCCGAAAAACATCAAGATGGGAAAGGAGGAGAGCATGTCGACATATCTCACCAAGATCACTCAGGTGAGGGATGAGTTGGGAGCTGTGGGTGAGAAGGTTGAGGATAGCAAGTTGGTAAGACAAGCCCTAAATGGTGTGACAGTGCCATGGGCAGTATTTGTCTAGTCCATTATAGCTAGAGAGAACCTTCCCAAGTGGGATCGCCTGTGGGACGACTTTACCGAGGAGGAGATCCGCAGAGGATATATTCAGGGATCGACTTCAACCATTCTAGAGGAGGACGATGTGGCACTTGCTGCCAAGGGGGACCAGAGGTTCAAGCAGAAGAAGGATCTGAGCAAGATCAAGTGTTTCTCTTGCAACGAGTATGGACACTATGCGGGACAATGTCCGCATAAGAAGAAAGGGAAGCAAGCGAAGGATGAGCAGATAGCAGCAGCAGACGAGGTTGATGAGTTTACCTCTTGGTTTGAGAGGGAGTTCTCATTAGCCTCATATCATTCAGGGCATGATAGTAGTCAGCTAGAGGATCAGGGTGATCAGAGATGGAGGGTTGACTGTATGCACACCAGTCACATGACCGGGATGCGAGATGCATTCGTCATCCTAGAGCACACACCCAGGCAGATGGTTAGGGATGTGCAGGGGACTGATTACTTGGTCACCAGAGTGGGTAGAGTGAGATTTCTGCTTGACCATGGAGAGCTCTTGGAGGTATCAGGAGTTCTGTTTGTTCCAGGACTGAGAGGGAGCTTTCTCTCAGTGGCAGCTTTGGGAGCTGCTGGTTACTCAGTTCTGTGCCAACGGGATCTGATTTTCACTTATCCTAGAGGAGTAGACCCAGTCTTGATGGGTCATAGGATCAATGGTGAATATATGAGTCGGGGACAACCCACTTCTGGCACATTAGGTTGGTTGAGTGCATCCTCTTCTGAGTTAGATGAGGATAGTGAGCGAGATGCTCACAGCCACGATGATGCTAGGAGGTATCAGTCCAGTCAACAGTTGGGTGAGCGAGATGCTTACCATGATGATGGGGATGAGAGGAGTGACTCTGGTCATATGATGGATGAGCGAGATGCTCATGATGATGATGAGTCTAAGGGGATTGAGCCATTAGAGTCAGATCAAATGGATGAGCGGGAAGCTCATACAGGCACCAGTCAGAGATTGAGTTGGTATGAGATGGTAGAGATGGACTTAACTCAGAAGAGAGTTGAGTCAACTCAGAGGCAGAGAGAGCCCACCTACATACCAGTGGATCCACTTGACAACAGTCTGCAAGACTGGTTGCAGCAGAGATTCAGAGGGAGTCTGAATCAGAGTACAGTGACAGAGTCAGTATCTGATCAGGGGGCTTCCTTGATGGATCTAGATGAGGGCACCTCAGGTCAGAGGGCATCAGTGATAGACGAAACAATTGGTTCAGTGTCAGTAGCAGAGGACTTGTTGGATCCAGGCATTAGTGATAGGGCATCCCTCATTAAGAGGGAGTGTTAGATTCTATGCTATCTCGGGATGTCCTCCATGGTTGAGATGCCTTGCATGGAGGTACATTAGCAGTATAGGCATCGGTATGGATTAGAGGGTGAGATACACTCTACTCAGTGGCATGAGCCCATTGGTGGCTGCATGCGGACCTTTTGGGGTGATTTGACCTTTGCAGGCATGAGTTTTGCATGACCTGTCAGCCATCATTGGATGCATGCAAAAGTGACTTTTGCATGTATCGAGAATTAGGGTTTTGGTAAACCTAATTCATCGGTGAGATTATTTAGACGCAGGGGGTCCCCGGATGAGGTTGCTCAGTTGCTTTATCAGAGAGTGATAGATCAGGAGTGAGGAGGGCGCACTTGTGCATGCATGGCGACTTTCTGAGAGAGGAAGTAGCTGCTGCAGGAGCTAGGGTGGTCAGATCTGAGCTGGATCAGTGACCATTAGCTCCAGAGGCATGCTATCACACAAACACTAGCTGTGACTAAATGCGTCCTATCCAGGATGGTAGAGGTAGGGTAGCTAGGCAGGTGACACCTGCAAACACCAAGTCCACTGCTCAGAAGAACAGTTGTCACTCCGGACAGGGTGCTTGTCACTTTAGACGAGGCACGTAGCTTAGTCAAGGGGGAGACACTATTCAACCAGCTATGGTTGAGACTCAAAATCAGACACTCACAAACCCAAATAAACAAGAGAAAACATAAAAGAAGTGTCTAGAACGTCCTAAGACTCTTTCCAACCGGAAGACTGAAATCGTGAGCGAAACTAGAGCATCCAATTGATTGATTTCAGATCCAAAGTGTGCATAAAGAATAGTGGAATTGAAGTATTGGATGGCCGGAAATTAACTTAAGATCGAAAATTAAACTAGAAGTGAAGGATGGATCTCTGCCTATGGGGAAAATGACTCAAACTGATTGTGCATACATAGCAAAAGTAAAATTAGCGATTTGAACAACACTTCTAGTGGTTTTAACTTGATGTGAGATGATAATAGAGAAATACAAATCAAAACCAGCAATACCCACAACCCAAATCGACCCAAATAGCGTGGTAGGGCAAACTCCGCAAGGAGGGCGAAATCAGAAAATTTTCCAGTGCCTATTAGGTGGGTAATTGGAGTCAAAATGAGCTGAAACTTAAGATATGGACGATTTAAATTATTTCCAAGGTGGGTTTGAAACGAAAACATAATTTTAAAGGTGAAATTTAAAGATGTTAAATTTTGATTGATTTTATTATTTTCCTACTTAGCAAACACAGTGAAATTGAATTTATGGAGACAAGCAATGAGAGCATACTTGAGACAATGGCGAATGGATGGATTTTGCTTGAATCCTAGCCCCAAACTACAAGTGTGAGCAACCAGCGTGCCCCTTGAGCGATTTGAGCAGCTAGATGACCAAATGCGCCTTAGCAACCTGCCACAAAGAAGATAAAATCAAAATCTGAAGCAAATGATAAGGAAAACACGACAATGAATGACTAAAAATGAGGAAATTGAGAAGCTATAAAGCAAAAACAACTCCCTTGTTGATTTTCCGGAGAGAAAGAGCAAGTGTGGAGTGACAACTCCAAGAATTGGGCCCCCCTTCAGATGGTCTCTTCACCTGCAATTCGCATTAGCCAACGAGGATGGAAACACCACTAAAATCACTCAACAATGCTATGGGAACTGTTATCACACCATAGTAGCCGGGCTACTATTCTTGCTTAGCAGATATCTGCACATTCCAGAGCTTAGATTATTCAGAACTTGGCTATGATGACTTTATATTTTGAGATCACTCATGATCAGAGCAGTGTATTATTCAGACTTATGTTAGACCTTTAGTCAAGGCCGAGCCTTGAGAGTTCAGATTTGATGACCGATGTGACCCTTTATTCCATACAGTTTCAGTTTAGTGCCTAGAGATGTATTACAACAGTGTTTCAGATGATATATGATGATTATTCTTATGATGATGTTGTATGACCTATGGATTCCTGATCATTGACTATGGATTATTATCTTGTTGTTTTAATCATGTTCACAGCATTGGCTTGGTATATAATTTTTGGTGTGGCAAACTTTATAAAATGGACTATCTTGATGATAAATTATAAAATGAACATTTTACTTGCACATTTAGGTTGTTTGACAAAACTCACTGGTTTACTACCTTGCATAGATATGGTATTTTTTGACACCAGTTGTCTGCTAGCTTAGGCTCCACTTTCACTTGACTCTATCCATCCATGAATTTCCTTATTTGGCTTTAACCCTTGACTTGTCTTACTTGACTTTCTGATATTGAGGACGTTCCTTTTTACTACCATAGGCTAAGGTGTAAGTCAAGGTAAGAATGAAACTGGATGGTGACGAATGGATGAGGAAGGTGAAAAGTGGTGCCACTACTAGCAAGCCATATAATGGTGGGAATGATCACCTCCATTCTCCTAAGGAGGGTGAGACCAATGAGTATAAACAAGAACTTCATAATTCTGAGCAAGCTAGACCATATAAATATAACATAACAACCATGTCCATAATATGTAAATATACCGCCAGATCATGACCACTAAATGCTCAATCAAGCTATAAAAATCAATGTTGTCAGACTCGAACTCGGCAAAGACTCAGCTGGATTGGGACTCGGCCGACTCAACTACTCGGATAAGACTCAACAAAGACTCGGCAAATGATTTTTTTTCGTCAAAATATAGTAAATTTTTTGCAAAAAAATATACTAATGGCATTTCTAATCCATATAAGCTATAAAACCACATTCTATAAAGAAATCCATTAGATCATCTCATAAAAAATGATAATGCGACATTTGACACCATATCTATATGCAAAATAGTGAAATTTGCAAATAGTACCAAGATCAATTACTTAACAAAAAACATAATTAGAAAATCAAAAGACATAGTGTCTCCAAGATATATATATATATATGTCCACCTGGTTGTTGAGTTGTCCATTTGGACTTTGATTATCAATCTTTGTGGAAATTTCTTGGAAATATAGTGTTGATAAATTTAATTCATCGAGTCATAATAACATAATATGCATTTCTTTCTTTATATGTATGTCATGTATGCTTTAGTGTTTTGTTAAGGAAAGTTGATTTACCATTGCTATTTCTTAAGTAGCAAGTTCAAGACTACACATGTAAAGTATCTTTAACAAGAGAATAACCAACCTTTATTATTGATACTATATAAAAAGTACATTTTTTACATTTACATATTTTTATATATTAACTTTATATTTTATTTAAAATTAATAATATAAAACATAAAATAAAATTAAAACAATGATTAACTACTTTGCAACTATAATCTCAATATATTTATATATTAAAATCAAATAATTATTAATAAAAATATATATAACACAACAACACTATATATATTTTTGATCCATCGTTGAAAAAACCTACACACTTTTGAAAAAGCCAATATTTAATTAATATTGATTAGTCCATAAATGTATACCATGATCCCTATATTAATATAATCAGTCATTGAAAAATACGTTGTACACAAAGAAAAATTCTGTAGACAAAGAATGAGTTCGAAATAATCACATTTTCATATTTAATGGGATGTAAGGTATTAAAATTAATTAATAAAATAACTTTGTCGTCTGTTCGAAACTGGATCATTGTCGCTGTTGCGTTGCCTCCAATCGCAACGACCTTGAAAGTTTTGTTATCGAAAGATTTGGTCCCGTTGGTGTAGTGGCTTGGTTGCCACGATTAACTTATGCCTGGAGCAACCAAATTTCCCTCCCAAACCAAACGAAAGTTTACCTCCCAAACCAAATTTTGTGGGTCAAAGTCAACCAAGTAGAAATAGATTGCGCATGGGGACACGAACTTGCGAGTTTCCGGTGAGTTCTCGGCGAGTGACAAATTTCTGACGAGTCCCAGGTATGCAGGCCGAGTATGAGCTGAGTACTCGTTTGGGAGATCACTCGGCCAGACTCGGCTAACTCGGCAAGTCTTGAGCAAGTAAGATAACACTAATAAAAATGACCAAAAGAGCAAATACAAACCGATACACATCCATATTCCTCCTGGATCATATACTTGCACCAACTATCTGAAACATCATCTGTCAACTGGAAACCTGCTGCTGCATATGGGGGCATTGCATACTGCTTTGTATGGAAAAAATGGCAACATCGGTCATCAAATCTGAGTTCCTAAGACTCAGTCATAGCATAAGGCTGAACAACTGCTCATGCCCTGCTCTGAAAACATAAATGATCCTAGAATGAATTCTCATCTGAATATGATCTCAAGCATCTCAGTGTAAAGGATTGGATGAAAAAAGGACTGGAATCTAATTGAAGATATGGTAGCCCCGGCTACTATAAATGTGATCACAGGTCTATTCAGACATCATCTATAGTGTATCCCACTCCTTCCAGATCAGCGTGCAACATTCAGTGGGGTCCACACAGTAACCGAGTTGTGTTTTGATGTATTCTTCTCTCAGTTGAGGGGGCCAGGATTTGATCATTTGTTCACTTAGACATGTTATTGCTAAGTTGCACGAAACGGGGAAATGGGGACGAGTTTCGGAAATGGGGAAGCGTTGGAAACGTGACCCCCCAAAATTTAGGAAACGAGGAAACACGATATATATATATATATATATATAGGACATTTAAAAAATTGAATGTGAAATCTAAAATGATTTACAGATTAAATCCAAGATTCCAACACAATTAGAAATCATAGTCATAGTCGTACAATGATACATGTAACATCACATTTTAGTAGTAATATCCAAAAACAACACATTTTAACCATAGATGATTCCATAACGCAAGTGGAAATAACCAAAAACAACCTTGATAAATGAGGCTAATAGATATATATATCCAAAATCAACCTTTATATATGAGGCTACAAGTACAATGCTACATCAACATGAACAATGAACACATAAAAAAAACATCAGCTCAAGCCCAAAGACTAATAGTCATCATCCTCGGGCTCATCTTCATACTCATCTTGAAAAATAGAACAAGAAACACGCCCAATAGTGGGTTGTTGAGTGGAAGAAGAATGGCCAACTCCACTTCTAGGTTCCTCCATATTCAGGGCAGCAAGAGAGATGTCCAACTCAGATAATTATGGATCCACATCCCATTCTTTAGAAGACCCACTGCTATATTTTGGACCCCTACGAGATGCAAGGCGAAGATTGGAGTGCACATAAACAAGATCCTCAGCCTTTTGTGAACCCAACCTGTTGCGCTTCACAGAATGAATAAAACCATAATGCTCCAATTCCTTTCTGTCGATGAAGAGCTTTCCACTTGTGAAAGAATACGAATGGAAAGTGTTTGCAAATGCACACCATTTGCTCCATGACAAATCCACCACCTAACTGGACTCATGGTGCTTCTCTCATCCAAAGATGATATATCTGAATAATCATCCAATCCTGCTGCAAAACTAGCAAATTCTTCCTTCACCTCCTTGTGTAGATGAGTTGGAAGCATTCTCATAAGGGCTTTTTTCACTCCATTAGCCACCTCTCTATCCTTATGGGGTGTCTTCCTCTTCCAATTGCTTTGAGCAATGAGTTGTTCATCATAAAATATTGGGTTTAAGGCATGTGCTAAAGTGTGCAATGGAGTGTTGAAACTATTCCACCTGTCAACCATGATTTTCTGTACCAAATCAGCAAAACCACCATCAACATATAAAAGCTGAGACTCCTGCAAAATGATTTCCATAGTCTTCTCAACCATGGTATCCATGCCATCATATACCTCTCCCAAGAAAGGTTGGTATGTGTTAGCGCTTTGAAGAAGCTCAAATGCAGGAGTTGTGAACTTGAGCAAGATAGATTTCTTGCTCATAGCCTTGATCTATGTGTGTTTACAAACACATTGCATAGATTTACATTTATTTTTAGGCTTTCTGCTGCAGGTGTGTTTTTAAGGCACTTGTTTACCTGAGCACTTCTAGGTGTGTCATGGACAACTTGTTTACCTAGGTATTTATTTTTCCAAAAGATATAACATTTTTTTTTCATGGCCATTTTCAATTGGCATTTCTTTCACATACAAGATATAGCATTTTATTTTCCAGATTTTGTATTGATGGCAGCACTAAAAGTTTCAGGTTTAGCCAACACAACTTTAGTGACTAGGGGGAATTCACAAGGAACTCCAACTCACCATAGGTAAGTTTTGTCACCAACTCAGAGCCGAGACACAATAAACAGGGAAGCTCATCCAATACAGAAGCTACAGTGGGGAAAAGTCCTCCATGCCACTAGTCAAGTAGTAAGTCAGGGTGATAATCTAAAAGGTAGGCCATGGATGGATGAAGACAATGAAATGATGGAGCCAACACTAGCAAGCCAAAGTATGGTGTAATGATCACCTCTATTCTCCCTAAGGAGGGTATGTACCAATGAGTATGAATAGTGAACTTCTAAGTCTGAGTAGGGACAATATAATATATATAATAGATCAATGAGGTCCATATATCTATATGATCGCCAGATCATGACACTAAGTGCTAAGACATGCTATAAGAATAAGTATAAAAGCAATCTAACCATAACACCATGTATATACCTGCTGAGTCATATACCTGAATGCACATCAACCTGTACCATCCTCTGTCCTCTGAGACTGCTGCTGTAACTCTGGGCACTACTGTCTGCTCTGTACCAATGATATAATGGCTACATCGGTCATCTCTCTGAGTGTCCTGAAACTCAGTCATGGCATGGGGAAAACAACTGCTGTCCACAATCTGATAGTGATCCAATGTAGATGCTCATCTCGGCATCTCAAATGTAAGGGAACTGGCTGAATAGTGTACTGGAATGAGAAAAATAATGTATGGTAGCCCGGCTACTATATATGTGATAACATCTGGCTCCGGCTGGGACAAGTGCTCTGCTGAAATGAGCGCTTGAGAACCTCAGAATCTCTGGTCCTCGAACTCTGCTACTCGAATCCATGATCCAGCACTCTACCTTTTTACTTCGAGCTTTTATTCTTGCAACCTATTTTCTGCATTCACAAACATCTAACAAAATACCTCATGCCGCATGTGTGGGAAAAATATAAAACCAACTGAAATAAAATCTACTCTATGTCAGAAATATAAATGCATGAAATATATAAGTGCAGAAAGTAAATTAAACTACTAACATAATTTGCAAAATTTGAAATTTATTGTGCAGGAAGAAGAAAAGTGACAGGTACTCAACTAAACTAAGAGCGTACAAAGGAGCTTAGAGATAAACTAGGTGCCAGACTCAATGGCTGAAAAGACTAACTACTGCCCAAGTAGGCTTATTCAGTTCCTACCTACTCTAATCTAACCAGTTAGCACAAATGCTAGGTAAAATCATAAATCCAGTGTAACCATTCATCAAACATATTAGTGATTCTTCTTTGATCTCTGGTAATGAAACAAGTCAAGATTGGGCTAAAGATCAACAAATTTAAGGACATAGTCTTCTTGATTTGTTCATAAATTGAAGAATGGTTTGAATGATGCAATATGATATTATGCCAAGGAGAAGACTGACTGATGCAAACATCCTCCATCCACGAATTGATAGGATCATAAAATTCATGAATATGATTGTTTAAAGTTGATGGAGAAAAAATATAAGGCTTGCAACACAATTCTTTTTCACAAAATATAGCTTCCTCATTTACTTCTCTTACATATTCAATCTGATTCTCCTTGGGACTGTTGATCAAATAAAAACCAAGTGGGGATAAATTAAAGCTTAAAAGACAGAATATCAAAATCATACCCACTTGATGCTCAAAAATGGAGAAAAGATAGAATTGATCTTTAAACACCTTTTCTAGCCACCAAGAATGATTGATATCTTGACGACAAGCATTATGGTTCCAAAGTGACTGAAAAGGGAAATGAAGTGTTTTTTCTCCAAACATGTAATCATGCTTATGCTTCCTATTAAAAATTTCCAAGGCCAAAGATTGATTAGAGCACCAACCCAAAGATGATTGAAAGAGTTGGGAAGGGAGGGTGGATTGAAAATATGAAAATTCTCCCAAATGGATAAACAAGTTCGACCTTAGATTTTGATAATAGAAAACATTCTTTATTCTAGGAATAATTTCAAGCTTTTGATCAAATTTAATATTTACAACCTGAGGACAAGATTCTAATTCTAAAAAATCGATGAACCTATCTTGACTAAGGATGGAAAAATTTAAAGACTCATTATAAGAGGTGGAACAAAGATTAGAGCATCTAGTGTGATTCATTATTTCATCTTCATCTTGAGATTGAACTTCTATTGATTCATCATTAAATTCATATGAAGATAAATGATCATTTTTATTTAATTTGTCAGGGGGGAAATTAACAAGTTCATTTAAAACACCCTGATTATTTGCACAATGATCATGTGAAGTCACCACTAAAGGACCTTGGTCGATGTCCCTACCTTCTTCTTCAATAAGGTGATAAGGAATTGAATGATCACTAAATACAGAATGACTAATGAGTCTCTCTGAGGGAGGAATTTCAGTAGACCTGTTAACTAAAAGCTCATCCTCAGAAATTCCCTCAGGATCAGGACTAGGGCTACCTAAAAAGCAATTTGAAAACTTATGGTTTGTACAATGATTAAAGATTTGACTTTCGATTGACTCAAAAGTAGAAGACTTATCATCAGAAGAAATTGGGCAGGAAAGGTCATCTCTGGATGTTGACAAATCACTTGATATTTGATTGTTAAATGATTCAACAATAGGATCGGAAAGGGGAAGGTTTTGATCTTGGATTTGATTTGAAAGATACATATCATCGAATTCACTTCCCCATTCTTCTAGGAATTTATTTTCAAACATGTCATAACCAGAAATGCTATTGGGTTTCAAATTCGAAAGCCAGAGTCCAGCTCTTTCTTTGAAAGATGAAGCCAATAGTCTCATACACACATCCTCATGGGTTATGGATAATTCTTTAATAATTTCCCTAAAAAGTTCAAGGTGTCTTTTAGCAGAGATTTCATAACTTCCATCGAAAATAGGCAACCTTGCACATGCTTGATGAGGAATATGATGAGGATACCCAACAATTTTTGAAAAGTCAAAAACTTTTAAACGACCAAAATTTCTAGGTCGCTCAGAAGCAGCCATGGATAATAATTTTTTATTTTTTATATTTGTTTTATTTTTTAAAATTCAAGAACCTGAAAACAAAATGATGCACCCCATGGGTTCTAGATAACGATAAGATCTGTCTAAATTCTAGTGTTATAGGGATGTAAATGAGCTCGCTCCTCAGCGGAGTCACGGTTGGGAGTCGCCAGGTAGATTTAAACTCTTCTACCAAGATATGTGTCGTTGTATATGCAGGAGAGAGTGAATAATGACTACTAGCTTGTCCAAGGTAAGCCCTATGCCTTTCAATATCAAAATGTTAGGCAAAGAGAATGAGAGGGCTTTGAGAAAGGAATGTCAAACCAGAGTAAGCTATTGCCTCCCCGGCAACGGCGCCAAAATGTTTGGCAAAGAGAAGGGGAGGAGAGTTTATGAAATGTATGTCAGACCAGGGTAAGCTATTGCCTCCCCGGCAACGGCGCCAAAATGTTATCACCTAAACTGTAGTTACCCCTATGGATGGATCCAGTCATGGATGGCAATAGGGAAGGGCAACTTGAAAGGTGCAACCACGATCACCTCGACCTCCAATGTATGGTTGTCACGCCAGTCGAGGCAACCTTCACTTTATGTTATCTAGCCCAGACAACAAAGGGGGAGACCCGATCTACTCCCGACAGGAGAGATCAAAACCAAGACACCAAATCAAGGTATTTCTAAGTGAAGTTAGGTGTATGGTTTATCCTAGACCTAAGGATGAAGTCACAAGCCAAATGAGGGGCTTAATAGGTATAGCTTTGGTTCATAGTTGAATGTAAGAGTGACTTATAATGTTTGAAGTGAGATCTAGGTTAAGTGTACTAGGTCAATGTCAAAAGATCCACTGCCTTGGGAACCGTGTCCAATGCAGGATAGTTAAGGTTTGTATTGGGGCTAACTAGTACATGAGACAAGCTTGACCATGGTTCATGATGTCTTCAAAGGTATAGTCTACCATGCATAGGTCAAACCACAAGTCAATCCAACAATCTAGGAAAGTTGAATTACCTTGTAGAGAAACCAGTGCCTTGGGAATTGGGAAGTGGAGTCAAAGTAGGATTGACTTATGGTTTAGGACTCCTACAACATGAGATAAGTGGGCAATATAGATCTTGATGGTTAAATGTGTCTAGATCTAGGTTTAACCCAAGTGGACCACAATCCCTTAAAACAAGGAATGCAGTCCCCAAGGCAAAGATTTTGCAAAGTGACAGTCTAGACCTAGGTTTTGAATTATTCCGGTTTCAGATCTCCAAAAATCTCAAGTACCCAGTTCCTGGAAGTGAGTCAACTCACTTCTCCAAGGTGGTGCGACTTTGCCCAAGGAGGCTTAAATCGGGGTTTAGGTGGGTCAAAACAAGTCGGATGGCATCCAAACTTTAGATCCGGGTAGATCGGTCAGGTAGGAGTATGGATCTATAATTTCGTGGCAATCCACCGGTTAGATCTTAGTAGATCTGAGTTTAAGTGTTCCAAGTGGTCCAAAATGGGGATTAAATCCCTTAAAATGTGGAATGGGGCCCACAAGGTGAATTTCAGGAAAGGGACAACCTGGGTGTATGTTATTTGATGTGTAGATGTCAAATCAAGTGGAATCTCAAACACCCATCACCTAGATCTAGGTCAACTTGCTCAAATGGTGAAGTGCGCCTTCCTTGGGAGAAGCTAAGTTGGCCTGGGAGAGGGGTCAAACGGAAGCCAATCCTCACCAAACTATAGATCCGGGATGCCGTGGATGCTATAGAGGTGGGTTCTTAATATTACACCCAACAACCCAATAGATCTAAGTAGATCTGAGAAAATGCAAAATTGGGGTTTTAATTAATTAGGGTTTTAAGTGTTTTTGACAATTGGATAGATCATGGAGATAGAACTTACCTTGAGATCATACCTGAATGATGTGGATGAGATGCCTTGATGTTGAGGAAGATTCCCGCAGAGATCAAATGAGAGATTGTTGATTTGCTTGCCAATTTGATGCCCTAGTCCACAAGTGCGCCTTCCTCTACCTGTCAAACCAAGGAATGAAGATTCAATCAGTAAGAGCAAGTATGGAAGAAATACAAGAGAAATGCAAATAGTAACATGAAATAGAAGGTCCTGGGACAGTAATACTCCCTGTTACCAACGAAGAGCTCCAAAGAAGAAGTAGGGAGAGTCTTCCCCTACCAATACCTCCTCCTCCAAGCAAATCGGCCTCCACCTGTAGATGCAAAATCGTGGTACAAAAGATATGGCAAACAAGATCTCCAATAACTCAGTGCAAAGGAAGAACCAACGAACGAACACCAAAAACATTCACCACAACATTGGAGATAGATGCAATAATAATTTTCTATTCCAATAATCCAGAGCCAAAAGTCCCTTTACAATGAGAGGCTCTCTCCTTTAAATAGGAAGGAGAGGCACCAAAACCCTAACCACTTTTTGAATGAGTGGCTAAGATTAAAAGATACAAATGTCTAATCAATGGTTGAGATGAGCTCAACAACATAATACATGGATCACACATAAAATATAACATAAGTGGACAAAGTCGCCCTAGGAGAGGGGAATCCCACCAAATCATGATGACAAAATATCATAAGAGGCTCATGGTGGGTCCAAGGGGTAATTTTATCCCTCCTTGGTCAATCCCCATGGCACAATAACCAATAAATAATCATGAATGTACCAAATCGTGCCTCCAAGGTGAAGTCGTGGTCCTCAAAAGACCTCAAAAATCCACAGAAAGTGCCATAAGTGATGGATGCGGGCCCCGATGAAGCTGAAACTGCTGGAGGAGGTGTGGAAGGTCCCGATCTATCATCACTGATCATCCCATGCCATAACTTTGCCTCAGTAGCCCAAATCGATTTCCTCAATAGCCATTTCTACCAATCCTGAAATGCCTCGGGAAACGTGAAACTGCCCAAACTGCCTCCTAGAGTGATGGCGCTGTCAAGGTGAGGGTACCAATGTGTCCAGGAGGGGGGTAATATGGTAAAAACAAGTGGCTGGACCACCCCCTCCATCATCAGCGCCCTAGGTCAACCGGATAAAAGTCATCTCTGCTCTGACAGGGCCTCCAACAGACCAAAACTGCACTAGGACAGCCTACTGAGGCTAAATCATCACTGTAAGTGCCCGGAACTGAAAACAAACTGTCCCATTGGACTCAGAAGGTCCAAATCCATCCAAGATGTGTACTCATACACCATATGAATCTCTGCATGATCAAAATAAATATCCAATGTACCGGAACAAGGCCAATAATAATGATCTGTAAATGACCAAACACTGCTGTATCCCAAGAATCATCATCATAGCCCTGTAGCTGCTGCATAGAATCATCCTGTATGTGTACATAGACCATATATCATCTATCCATATCATCATAAAGTCCAACATCTCATGTCCCATGGTCCTCCATGGTCAAACTAGGTCTAACCAAGACCAAATACAACTCAGACTATCATCCATAGCTGCTGCAAGGTGTCAAGGTTAATACATGCTTTACAATTTATTCAAATAGCCAATATAACACAGAGTAATCATGACTGGCGATCTAAATCCAAATATATAGTGTCGTTAATTATTATTATTACTCAGACTAGACTTTCAGGATCATACTCACTTCATAGTTGTGATCAATTTGCTAGTGAAGGGTGAAGGCTTAAATTAACTGGCTAGGCCAAGGGATGACTTGACTGACTTGACTTTGTGACACTTTGGCAAGGGAAAGGGAATACACACCATAGTATATACTGAATGAGCAATAACACAGGGAATGGCGGTGTCTCACAAATGGATGAGTTGTTTAAAGAGGGTTTATTCACCTTCACAGATGCGCACAATCCATAATACAAACAAGGCCAGCAATTATTTAGATATAACATTTAAGTTCCATTGCTTTTGGGCCTGAAGTTTCCATAGCCTTGATCTATGTGTGTTTACAAACACATTGCATAGATTTACATTTATTTTTAGGCTTTCTGCTGCAGGTGTGTTTTTAAGGCACTTGTTTACCTGAGCACTTCTAGGTGTGTCATGGACAACTTGTTTACCTAGGTATTTATTTTTCCAAAAGATATAACATTTTTTTTTCATGGCCATTTTCAATTGGCATTTCTTTCACATACAAGATATAGCATTTTATTTTCCAGATTTTGTATTGATGGCAGCACTAAAAGTTTCAGGTTTAGCCAACACAACTTTAGTGACTAGGGGGAATTCACAAGGAACTCCAACTCACCATAGGTAAGTTTTGTCACCAACTCAGAGCCGAGACACAATAAACAGGGAAGCTCATCCAATACAGAGGCTACAGTGGGGAAAAGTCCTCCATGCCACTAGTCAAGTAGTAAGTCAGGGTGATAATCTAAAAGGTAGGCCATGGATGGATGAAGACAATGAAATGATGGAGCCAACACTAGCAAGCCAAAGTATGGTGTAATGATCACCTCTATTCTCCCTAAGGAGGGTATGTACCAATGAGTATGAATAGTGAACTTCTAAGTCTGAGTAGGGACAATATAATATATATAATAGATCAATGAGGTCCATATATCTATATGATCGCCAGATCATGACACTAAGTGCTAAGACATGCTATAAGAATAAGTATAAAAGCAATCTAACCATAACACCATGTATATACCTGCTGAGTCATATACCTGAATGCACATCAACCTGTACCATCCTCTGTCCTCTGAGACTGCTGCTGTAACTCTGGGCACTACTGTCTGCTCTGTACCAATGATATAATGGCTACATCGGTCATCTCTCTGAGTGTCCTGAAACTCAGTCATGGCATGGGGAAAACAACTGCTGTCCACAATCTGATAGTGATCCAATGTAGATGCTCATCTCGGCATCTCAAATGTAAGGGAACTGGCTGAATAGTGTACTGGAATGAGAAAAATAATGTATGGTAGCCCGGCTACTATATATGTGATAACATCTGGCTCCGGCTGGGACAAGTGCTCTGCTGAAATGAGCGCTTGAGAACCTCAGAATCTCTGGTCCTCGAACTCTGCTACTCGAATCCACGATCCAGCACTCTACCTTTTTACTTCGAGCTTTTATTCTTGCAACCTATTTTCTGCATTCACAAACATCTAACAAAATACCTCATGCCGCATGTGTGGGAAAAATATAAAACCAACTGAAATAAAATCTACTCTATGTCAGAAATATAAATGCATGAAATATATAAGTGCAGAAAGTAAATTAAACTACTAACATAATTTGCAAAATTTGAAATTTATTGTGCAGGAAGAAGAAAAGTGACAGGTACTCAACTAAACTAAGAGCGTACAAAGGAGCTTAGAGATAAACTAGGTGCCAGACTCAATGGCTGAAAAGACTAACTACTGCCCAAGTAGGCTTATTCAGTTCCTACCTACTCTAATCTAACCAGTTAGCACAAATGCTAGGTAAAATCATAAATCCAGTGTAACCATTCATCAAACATATTAGTGATTCTTCTTTGATTTCTGGTAATGAAACAAGTCAAGATTGGGCTAAAGATCAACAAATTTAAGGACATAGTCTTCTTGATTTGTTCATAAATTGAAGAATGGTTTGAATGATGCAATATGATATTATGCCAAGGAGAAGACTGACTGATGCAAACATCCTCCATCCACGAATTGATAGGATCATAAAATTCATGAATATGATTGTTTAAAGTTGATGGAGAAAAAATATAAGGCTTGCAACACAATTCTTTTTCACAAAATATAGCTTCCTCATTTACTTCTCTTACATATTCAATCTGATTCTCCTTGGGACTGATGATCAAATAAAAACCAAGTGGGGATAAATTAAAGCTTAAAAGACAGAATATCAAAATCATACCCACTTGATGCTCAAAAATGGAGAAAAGATAGAATTGATCTTTAAACACCTTTTCTAGCCACCAAGAATGATTGATATCTTGACGACAAGCATTATGGTTCCAAAGTGACTGAAAAGGGAAATGAAGTGTTTTTTCTCCAAACATGTAATCATGCTTATGCTTCCTATTAAAAATTTCCAAGGCCAAAGATTGATTAGAGCACCAACCCAAAGATGATTGAAAGAGTTGGGAAGGGAGGGTGGATTGAAAATATGAAAATTCTCCCAAATGGATAAACAAGTTCGACCTTAGATTTTGATAATAGAAAACATTCTTTATTCTAGGAATAATTTCAAGCTTTTGATCAAATTTAATATTTACAACCTGAGGACAAGATTCTAATTCTAAAAAATCGATGAACCTATCTTGACTAAGGATGGAAAAATTTAAAGACTCATTATAAGAGGTGGAACAAAGATTAGAGCATCTAGTGTGATTCATTATTTCATCTTCATCTTGAGATTGAACTTCTATTGATTCATCATTAAATTCATATGAAGATAAATGATCATTTTTATTTAATTTGTCAGGGGGGAAATTAACAAGTTCATTTAAAACACCCTGATTATTTGCACAATGATCATGTGAAGTCACCACTAAAGGACCTTGGTCGATGTCCCTACCTTCTTCTTCAATAAGGTGATAAGGAATTGAATGATCACTAAATACAGAATGACTAATGAGTCTCTCTGAGGGAGGAATTTCAGTAGACCTGTTAACTAAAAGCTCATCCTCAGAAATTCCCTCAGGATCAGGACTAGGGCTACCTAAAAAGCAATTTGAAAACTTATGGTTTGTACAATGATTAAAGATTTGACTTTCGATTGACTCAAAAGTAGAAGACTTATCATCAGAAGAAATTGGGCAGGAAAGGTCATCTCTGGATGTTGACAAATCACTTGATATTTGATTGTTAAATGATTCAACAATAGGATCGGAAAGGGGAAGGTTTTGATCTTGGATTTGATTTGAAAGATACATATCATCGAATTCACTTCCCCATTCTTCTAGGAATTTATTTTCAAACATGTCATAACCAGAAATGCTATTGGGTTTCAAATTCGAAAGCCAGAGTCCAGCTCTTTCTTTGAAAGATGAAGCCAATAGTCTCATACACACATCCTCATGGGTTATGGATAATTCTTTAATAATTTCCCTAAAAAGTTCAAGGTGTCTTTTAGCAGAGATTTCATAACTTCCATCGAAAATAGGCAACCTTGCACATGCTTGATGAGGAATATGATGAGGATACCCAACAATTTTTGAAAAGTCAAAAACTTTTAAACGACCAAAAGTTCTAGGTCGCTCAGAAGCAGCCATGGATAATAATTTTTTATTTTTTATATTTGTTTTATTTTTTAAAATTCAAGAACCTGAAAACAAAATGATGCACCCCATGGGTTCTAGATAACGATAAGATCTGTCTAAATTCTAGTGTTATAGGGATGTAAATGAGCTCGCTCCTCAGCGGAGTCACGGTTGGGAGTCGCCAGGTAGATTTAAACTCTTCTACCAAGATATGTGTCGTTGTATATGCAGGAGAGAGTGAATAATGACTACTAGCTTGTCCAAGGTAAGCCCTATGCCTTTCAATATCAAAATGTTAGGCAAAGAGAATGAGAGGGCTTTGAGAAAGGAATGTCAAACCAGAGTAAGCTATTGCCTCCCCGGCAACGGCGCCAAAATGTTTGGCAAAGAGAAGGGGAGGAGAGTTTATGAAATGTATGTCAGACCAGGGTAAGCTATTGCCTCCCCGGCAACGGCGCCAAAATGTTATCACCTAAACTGTAGTTACCCCTATGGATGGATCCAGTCATGGATGGCAATAGGGAAGGGCAACTTGAAAGGTGCAACCACGATCACCTCGACCTCCAATGTATGGTTGTCACGCCAGTCGAGGCAACCATCACTTTATGTTATCTAGCCCAGACAACAAAGGGGGAGACCCGATCTACTCCCGACAGGAGAGATCAAAACCAAGACACCAAATCAAGGTATTTCTAAGTGAAGTTAGGTGTATGGTTTATCCTAGACCTAAGGATGAAGTCACAAGCCAAATGAGGGGCTTAATAGGTATAGCTTTGGTTCATAGTTGAATGTAAGAGTGACTTATAATGTTTGAAGTGAGATCTAGGTTAAGTGTACTAGGTCAATGTCAAAAGATCCACTGCCTTGGGAACCGTGTCCAATGCAGGATAGTTAAGGTTTGTATTGGGGCTAACTAGTACATGAGACAAGCTTGACCATGGTTCATGATGTCTTCAAAGGTATAGTCTACCATGCATAGGTCAAACCACAAGTCAATCCAACAATCTAGGAAAGTTGAATTACCTTGTAGAGAAACCAGTGCCTTGGGAATTGGGAAGTGGAGTCAAAGTAGGATTGACTTATGGTTTAGGACTCCTACAACATGAGATAAGTGGGCAATATAGATCTTGATGGTTAAATGTGTCTAGATCTAGGTTTAACCCAAGTGGACCACAATCCCTTAAAACAAGGAATGCAGTCCCCAAGGCAAAGATTTTGCAAAGTGACAGTCTAGACCTAGGTTTTGAATTATTCCGGTTTCAGATCTCCAAAAATCTCAAGTACCCAGTTCCTGGAAGTGAGTCAACTCACTTCTCCAAGGTGGTGCGACTTTGCCCAAGGAGGCTTAAATCGGGGTTTAGGTGGGTCAAAACAAGTCGGATGGCATCCAAACTTTAGATCCGGGTAGATCGGTCAGGTAGGAGTATGGATCTATAATTTCGTGGCAATCCACCGGTTAGATCTTAGTAGATCTGAGTTTAAGTGTTCCAAGTGGTCCAAAATGGGGATTAAATCCCTTAAAATGTGGAATGGGGCCCACAAGGTGAATTTCAGGAAAGGGACAACCTGGGTGTATGTTATTTGATGTGTAGATGTCAAATCAAGTGGAATCTCAAACACCCATCACCTAGATCTAGGTCAACTTGCTCAAATGGTGAAGTGCGCCTTCCTTGGGAGAAGCTAAGTTGGCCTGGGAGAGGGGTCAAACGGAAGCCAATCCTCACCAAACTATAGATCCGGGATGCCGTGGATGCTATAGAGGTGGGTTCTTAATATTACACCCAACAACCCAATAGATCTAAGTAGATCTGAGAAAATGCAAAATTGGGGTTTTAATTAATTAGGGTTTTAAGTGTTTTTGACAATTGGATAGATCATGGAGATAGAACTTACCTTGAGATCATACCTGAATGATGTGGATGAGATGCCTTGATGTTGAGGAAGATTCCCGCAGAGATCAAATGAGAGATTGTTGATTTGCTTGCCAATTTGATGCCCTAGTCCACAAGTGCGCCTTCCTCTACCTGTCAAACCAAGGAATGAAGATTCAATCAGTAAGAGCAAGTATGGAAGAAATACAAGAGAAATGCAAATAGTAACATGAAATAGAAGGTCCTGGGACAGTAATACTCCCTGTTACCAACGAAGAGCTCCAAAGAAGAAGTAGGGAGAGTCTTCCCCTACCAATACCTCCTCCTCCAAGCAAATCGGCCTCCACCTGTAGATGCAAAATCGTGGTACAAAAGATATGGCAAACAAGATCTCCAATAACTCAGTGCAAAGGAAGAACCAACGAACGAACACCAAAAACATTCACCACAACATTGGAGATAGATGCAATAATAATTTTCTATTCCAATAATCCAGAGCCAAAAGTCCCTTTACAATGAGAGGCTCTCTCCTTTAAATAGGAAGGAGAGGCACCAAAACCCTAACCACTTTTTGAATGAGTGGCTAAGATTAAAAGATACAAATGTCTAATCAATGGTTGAGATGAGCTCAACAACATAATACATGGATCACACATAAAATATAACATAAGTGGACAAAGTCGCCCTAGGAGAGGGGAATCCCACCAAATCATGATGACAAAATATCATAAGAGGCTCATGGTGGGTCCAAGGGGTAATTTTATCCCTCCTTGGTCAATCCCCATGGCACAATAACCAATAAATAATCATGAATGTACCAAATCGTGCCTCCAAGGTGAAGTCGTGGTCCTCAAAAGACCTCAAAAATCCACAGAAAGTGCCATAAGTGATGGATGCGGGCCCCGATGAAGCTGAAACTGCTGGAGGAGGTGTGGAAGGTCCCGATCTATCATCACTGATCATCCCATGCCATAACTTTGCCTCAGTAGCCCAAATCGATTTCCTCAATAGCCATTTCTACCAATCCTGAAATGCCTCGGGAAACGTGAAACTGCCCAAACTGCCTCCTAGAGTGATGGCGCTGTCAAGGTGAGGGTACCAATGTGTCCAGGAGGGGGGTAATATGGTAAAAACAAGTGGCTGGACCACCCCCTCCATCATCAGCGCCCTAGGTCAACCGGATAAAAGTCATCTCTGCTCTGACAGGGCCTCCAACAGACCAAAACTGCACTAGGACAGCCTACTGAGGCTAAATCATCACTGTAAGTGCCCGGAACTGAAAACAAACTGTCCCATTGGACTCAGAAGGTCCAAATCCATCCAAGATGTGTACTCATACACCATATGAATCTCTGCATGATCAAAATAAATATCCAATGTACCGGAACAAGGCCAATAATAATGATCTGTAAATGACCAAACACTGCTGTATCCCAAGAATCATCATCATAGCCCTGTAGCTGCTGCATAGAATCATCCTGTATGTGTACATAGACCATATATCATCTATCCATATCATCATAAAGTCCAACATCTCATGTCCCATGGTCCTCCATGGTCAAACTAGGTCTAACCAAGACCAAATACAACTCAGACTATCATCCATAGCTGCTGCAAGGTGTCAAGGTTAATACATGCTTTACAATTTATTCAAATAGCCAATATAACACAGAGTAATCATGACTGGCGATCTAAATCCAAATATATAGTGTCGTTAATTATTATTATTACTCAGACTAGACTTTCAGGATCATACTCACTTCATAGTTGTGATCAATTTGCTAGTGAAGGGTGAAGGCTTAAATTAACTGGCTAGGCCAAGGGATGACTTGACTGACTTGACTTTGTGACACTTTGGCAAGGGAAAGGGAATACACACCATAGTATATACTGAATGAGCAATAACACAGGGAATGGCGGTGTCTCACAAATGGATGAGTTGTTTAAAGAGGGTTTATTCACCTTCACAGATGCGCACAATCCATAATACAAACAAGGCCAGCAATTATTTAGATATAACATTTAAGTTCCATTGCTTTTGGGCCTGAAGTTTCCATAGCCTTGATCTATGTGTGTTTACAAACACATTGCATAGATTTACATTTATTTTTAGGCTTTCTGCTGCAGGTGTGTTTTTAAGGCACTTGTTTACCTGAGCACTTCTAGGTGTGTCATGGACAACTTGTTTACCTAGGTATTTATTTTTCCAAAAGATATAACATTTTTTTTTCATGGCCATTTTCAATTGGCATTTCTTTCACATACAAGATATAGCATTTTATTTTCCAGATTTTGTATTGATGGCAGCACTAAAAGTTTCAGGTTTAGCCAACACAACTTTAGTGACTAGGGGGAATTCACAAGGAACTCCAACTCACCATAGGTAAGTTTTGTCACCAACTCAGAGCCGAGACACAATAAACAGGGAAGCTCATCCAATACAGAGGCTACAGTGGGGAAAAGTCCTCCATGCCACTAGTCAAGTAGTAAGTCAGAGTGATAATCTAAAAGGTAGGCCATGGATGGATGAAGACAATGAAATGATGGAGCCAACACTAGCAAGCCAAAGTATGGTGTAATGATCACCTCTATTCTCCCTAAGGAGGGTATGTACCAATGAGTATGAATAGTGAACTTCTAAGTCTGAGTAGGGACAATATAATATATATAATAGATCAATGAGGTCCATATATCTATATGATCGCCAGATCATGACACTAAGTGCTAAGACATGCTATAAGAATAAGTATAAAAGCAATCTAACCATAACACCATGTATATACCTGCTGAGTCATATACCTGAATGCACATCAACCTGTACCATCCTCTGTCCTCTGAGACTGCTGCTGTAACTCTGGGCACTACTGTCTGCTCTGTACCAATGATATAATGGCTACATCGGTCATCTCTCTGAGTGTCCTGAAACTCAGTCATGGCATGGGGAAAACAACTGCTGTCCACAATCTGATAGTGATCCAATGTAGATGCTCATCTCGGCATCTCAAATGTAAGGGAACTGGCTGAATAGTGTACTGGAATGAGAAAAATAATGTATGGTAGCCCGGCTACTATATATGTGATAACATCTGGCTCCGGCTGGGACAAGTGCTCTGCTGAAATGAGCGCTTGAGAACCTCAGAATCTCTGGTCCTCGAACTCTGCTACTCGAATCCACGATCCAGCACTCTACCTTTTTACTTCGAGCTTTTATTCTTGCAACCTATTTTCTGCATTCACAAACATCTAACAAAATACCTCATGCCGCATGTGTGGGAAAAATATAAAACCAACTGAAATAAAATCTACTCTATGTCAGAAATATAAATGCATGAAATATATAAGTGCAGAAAGTAAATTAAACTACTAACATAATTTGCAAAATTTGAAATTTATTGTGCAGGAAGAAGAAAAGTGACAGGTACTCAACTAAACTAAGAGCGTACAAAGGAGCTTAGAGATAAACTAGGTGCCAGACTCAATGGCTGAAAAGACTAACTACTGCCCAAGTAGGCTTATTCAGTTCCTACCTACTCTAATCTAACCAGTTAGCACAAATGCTAGGTAAAATCATAAATCCAGTGTAACCATTCATCAAACATATTAGTGATTCTTCTTTGATTTCTGGTAATGAAACAAGTCAAGATTGGGCTAAAGATCAACAAATTTAAGGACATAGTCTTCTTGATTTGTTCATAAATTGAAGAATGGTTTGAATGATGCAATATGATATTATGCCAAGGAGAAGACTGACTGATGCAAACATCCTCCATCCACGAATTGATAGGATCATAAAATTCATGAATATGATTGTTTAAAGTTGATGGAGAAAAAATATAAGGCTTGCAACACAATTCTTTTTCACAAAATATAGCTTCCTCATTTACTTCTCTTACATATTCAATCTGATTCTCCTTGGGACTGATGATCAAATAAAAACCAAGTGGGGATAAATTAAAGCTTAAAAGACAGAATATCAAAATCATACCCACTTGATGCTCAAAAATGGAGAAAAGATAGAATTGATCTTTAAACACCTTTTCTAGCCACCAAGAATGATTGATATCTTGACGACAAGCATTATGGTTCCAAAGTGACTGAAAAGGGAAATGAAGTGTTTTTTCTCCAAACATGTAATCATGCTTATGCTTCCTATTAAAAATTTCCAAGGCCAAAGATTGATTAGAGCACCAACCCAAAGATGATTGAAAGAGTTGGGAAGGGAGGGTGGATTGAAAATATGAAAATTCTCCCAAATGGATAAACAAGTTCGACCTTAGATTTTGATAATAGAAAACATTCTTTATTCTAGGAATAATTTCAAGCTTTTGATCAAATTTAATATTTACAACCTGAGGACAAGATTCTAATTCTAAAAAATCGATGAACCTATCTTGACTAAGGATGGAAAAATTTAAAGACTCATTATAAGAGGTGGAACAAAGATTAGAGCATCTAGTGTGATTCATTATTTCATCTTCATCTTGAGATTGAACTTCTATTGATTCATCATTAAATTCATATGAAGATAAATGATCATTTTTATTTAATTTGTCAGGGGGGAAATTAACAAGTTCATTTAAAACACCCTGATTATTTGCACAATGATCATGTGAAGTCACCACTAAAGGACCTTGGTCGATGTCCCTACCTTCTTCTTCAATAAGGTGATAAGGAATTGAATGATCACTAAATACAGAATGACTAATGAGTCTCTCTGAGGGAGGAATTTCAGTAGACCTGTTAACTAAAAGCTCATCCTCAGAAATTCCCTCAGGATCAGGACTAGGGCTACCTAAAAAGCAATTTGAAAACTTATGGTTTGTACAATGATTAAAGATTTGACTTTCGATTGACTCAAAAGTAGAAGACTTATCATCAGAAGAAATTGGGCAGGAAAGGTCATCTCTGGATGTTGACAAATCACTTGATATTTGATTGTTAAATGATTCAACAATAGGATCGGAAAGGGGAAGGTTTTGATCTTGGATTTGATTTGAAAGATACATATCATCGAATTCACTTCCCCATTCTTCTAGGAATTTATTTTCAAACATGTCATAACCAGAAATGCTATTGGGTTTCAAATTCGAAAGCCAGAGTCCAGCTCTTTCTTTGAAAGATGAAGCCAATAGTCTCATACACACATCCTCATGGGTTATGGATAATTCTTTAATAATTTCCCTAAAAAGTTCAAGGTGTCTTTTAGCAGAGATTTCATAACTTCCATCGAAAATAGGCAACCTTGCACACGCTTGATGAGGAATATGATGAGGATACCCAACAATTTTTGAAAAGTCAAAAACTTTTAAACGACCAAAAGTTCTAGGTCGCTCAGAAGCAGCCATGGATAATAATTTTTTATTTTTTATATTTGTTTTATTTTTTAAAATTCAAGAACCTGAAAACAAAATGATGCACCCCATGGGTTCTAGATAACGATAAGATCTGTCTAAATTCTAGTGTTATAGGGATGTAAATGAGCTCGCTCCTCAGCGGAGTCACGGTTGGGAGTCGCCAGGTAGATTTAAACTCTTCTACCAAGATATGTGTCGTTGTATATGCAGGAGAGAGTGAATAATGACTACTAGCTTGTCCAAGGTAAGCCCTATGCCTTTCAATATCAAAATGTTAGGCAAAGAGAATGAGAGGGCTTTGAGAAAGGAATGTCAAACCAGAGTAAGCTATTGCCTCCCCGGCAACGGCGCCAAAATGTTTGGCAAAGAGAAGGGGAGGAGAGTTTATGAAATGTATGTCAGACCAGGGTAAGCTATTGCCTCCCCGGCAACGGCGCCAAAATGTTATCACCTAAACTGTAGTTACCCCTATGGATGGATCCAGTCATGGATGGCAATAGGGAAGGGCAACTTGAAAGGTGCAACCACGATCACCTCGACCTCCAATGTATGGTTGTCACGCCAGTCGAGGCAACCTTCACTTTATGTTATCTAGCCCAGACAACAAAGGGGGAGACCCGATCTACTCCCGACAGGAGAGATCAAAACCAAGACACCAAATCAAGGTATTTCTAAGTGAAGTTAGGTGTATGGTTTATCCTAGACCTAAGGATGAAGTCACAAGCCAAATGAGGGGCTTAATAGGTATAGCTTTGGTTCATAGTTGAATGTAAGAGTGACTTATAATGTTTGAAGTGAGATCTAGGTTAAGTGTACTAGGTCAATGTCAAAAGATCCACTGCCTTGGGAACCGTGTCCAATGCAGGATAGTTAAGGTTTGTATTGGGGCTAACTAGTACATGAGACAAGCTTGACCATGGTTCATGATGTCTTCAAAGGTATAGTCTACCATGCATAGGTCAAACCACAAGTCAATCCAACAATCTAGGAAAGTTGAATTACCTTGTAGAGAAACCAGTGCCTTGGGAATTGGGAAGTGGAGTCAAAGTAGGATTGACTTATGGTTTAGGACTCCTACAACATGAGATAAGTGGGCAATATAGGTCTTGATGGTTAAATGTGTCTAGATCTAGGTTTAACCCAAGTGGACCACAATCCCTTAAAACAAGGAATGCAGTCCCCAAGGCAAAGATTTTGCAAAGTGACAGTCTAGACCTAGGTTTTGAATTATTCCGGTTTCAGATCTCCAAAAATCTCAAGTACCCAGTTCCTGGAAGTGAGTCAACTCACTTCTCCAAGGTGGTGCGACTTTGCCCAAGGAGGCTTAAATCGGGGTTTAGGTGGGTCAAAACAAGTCGGATGGCATCCAAACTTTAGATCCGGGTAGATCGGTCAGGTAGGAGTATGGATCTATAATTTCGTGGCAATCCACCGGTTAGATCTTAGTAGATCTGAGTTTAAGTGTTCCAAGTGGTCCAAAATGGGGATTAAATCCCTTAAAATGTGGAATGGGGCCCACAAGGTGAATTTCAGGAAAGGGACAACCTGGGTGTATGTTATTTGATGTGTAGATGTCAAATCAAGTGGAATCTCAAACACCCATCACCTAGATCTAGGTCAACTTGCTCAAATGGTGAAGTGCGCCTTCCTTGGGAGAAGCTAAGTTGGCCTGGGAGAGGGGTCAAACGGAAGCCAATCCTCACCAAACTATAGATCCGGGATGCCGTGGATGCTATAGAGGTGGGTTCTTAATATTACACCCAACAACCCAATAGATCTAAGTAGATCTGAGAAAATGCAAAATTGGGGTTTTAATTAATTAGGGTTTTAAGTGTTTTTGACAATTGGATAGATCATGGAGATAGAACTTACCTTGAGATCATACCTGAATGATGTGGATGAGATGCCTTGATGTTGAGGAAGATTCCCGCAGAGATCAAATGAGAGATTGTTGATTTGCTTGCCAATTTGATGCCCTAGTCCACAAGTGCGCCTTCCTCTACCTGTCAAACCAAGGAATGAAGATTCAATCAGTAAGAGCAAGTATGGAAGAAATACAAGAGAAATGCAAATAGTAACATGAAATAGAAGGTCCTGGGACAGTAATACTTCCTGTTACCAACGAAGAGCTCCAAAGAAGAAGTAGGGAGAGTCTTCCCCTACCAATACCTCCTCCTCCAAGCAAATCGGCCTCCACCTGTAGATGCAAAATCGTGGTACAAAAGATATGGCAAACAAGATCTCCAATAACTCAGTGCAAAGGAAGAACCAACGAACGAACACCAAAAACATTCACCACAACATTGGAGATAGATGCAATAATAATTTTCTATTCCAATAATCCAGAGCCAAAAGTCCCTTTACAATGAGAGGCTCTCTCCTTTAAATAGGAAGGAGAGGCACCAAAACCCTAACCACTTTTTGAATGAGTGGCTAAGATTAAAAGATACAAATGTCTAATCAATGGTTGAGATGAGCTCAACAACATAATACATGGATCACACATAAAATATAACATAAGTGGACAAAGTCGCCCTAGGAGAGGGGAATCCCACCAAATCATGATGACAAAATATCATAAGAGGCTCATGGTGGGTCCAAGGGGTAATTTTATCCCTCCTTGGTCAATCCCCATGGCACAATAACCAATAAATAATCATGAATGTACCAAATCGTGCCTCCAAGGTGAAGTCGTGGTCCTCAAAAGACCTCAAAAATCCACAGAAAGTGCCATAAGTGATGGATGCGGGCCCCGATGAAGCTGAAACTGCTGGAGGAGGTGTGGAAGGTCCCGATCTATCATCACTGATCATCCCATGCCATAACTTTGCCTCAGTAGCCCAAATCGATTTCCTCAATAGCCATTTCTACCAATCCTGAAATGCCTCGGGAAACGTGAAACTGCCCAAACTGCCTCCTAGAGTGATGGCGCTGTCAAGGTGAGGGTACCAATGTGTCCAGGAGGGGGGTAATATGGTAAAAACAAGTGGCTGGACCACCCCCTCCATCATCAGCGCCCTAGGTCAACCGGATAAAAGTCATCTCTGCTCTGACAGGGCCTCCAACAGACCAAAACTGCACTAGGACAGCCTACTGAGGCTAAATCATCACTGTAAGTGCCCGGAACTGAAAACAAACTGTCCCATTGGACTCAGAAGGTCCAAATCCATCCAAGATGTGTACTCATACACCATATGAATCTCTGCATGATCAAAATAAATATCCAATGTACCGGAACAAGGCCAATAATAATGATCTGTAAATGACCAAACACTGCTGTATCCCAAGAATCATCATCATAGCCCTGTAGCTGCTGCATAGAATCATCCTGTATGTGTACATAGACCATATATCATCTATCCATATCATCATAAAGTCCAACATCTCATGTCCCATGGTCCTCCATGGTCAAACTAGGTCTAACCAAGACCAAATACAACTCAGACTATCATCCATAGCTGCTGCAAGGTGTCAAGGTTAATACATGCTTTACAATTTATTCAAATAGCCAATATAACACAGAGTAATCATGACTGGCGATCTAAATCCAAATATATAGTGTCGTTAATTATTATTATTACTCAGACTAGACTTTCAGGATCATACTCACTTCATAGTTGTGATCAATTTGCTAGTGAAGGGTGAAGGCTTAAATTAACTGGCTAGGCCAAGGGATGACTTGACTGACTTGACTTTGTGACACTTTGGCAAGGGAAAGGGAATACACACCATAGTATATACTGAATGAGCAATAACACAGGGAATGGCGGTGTCTCACAAATGGATGAGTTGTTTAAAGAGGGTTTATTCACCTTCACAGATGCGCACAATCCATAATACAAACAAGGCCAGCAATTATTTAGATATAACATTTAAGTTCCATTGCTTTTGGGCCTGAAGTTTCCATAGCCTTGATCTATGTGTGTTTACAAACACATTGCATAGATTTACATTTATTTTTAGGCTTTCTGCTGCAGGTGTGTTTTTAAGGCACTTGTTTACCTGAGCACTTCTAGGTGTGTCATGGACAACTTGTTTACCTAGGTATTTATTTTTCCAAAAGATATAACATTTTTTTTTCATGGGCCATTTTCAATTGGCATTTCTTTCACATACAAGATATAGCATTTTATTTTCCAGATTTTGTATTGATGGCAGCACTAAAAGTTTCAGGTTTAGCCAACACAACTTTAGTGACTAGGGGGAATTCACAAGGAACTCCAACTCACCATAGGTAAGTTTTGTCACCAACTCAGAGCCGAGACACAATAAACAGGGAAGCTCATCCAATACAGAGGCTACAGTGGGGAAAAGTCCTCCATGCCACTAGTCAAGTAGTAAGTCAGGGTGATAATCTAAAAGGTAGGCCATGGATGGATGAAGACAATGAAATGATGGAGCCAACACTAGCAAGCCAAAGTATGGTGTAATGATCACCTCTATTCTCCCTAAGGAGGGTATGTACCAATGAGTATGAATAGTGAACTTCTAAGTCTGAGTAGGGACAATATAATATATATAATAGATCAATGAGGTCCATATATCTATATGATGGCCAGATCATGACACTAAGTGCTAAGACATGCTATAAGAATAAGTATAAAAGCAATCTAACCATAACACCATGAATATACCTGCTGAGTCATATACCTGAATGCACATCAACCTGTACCATCCTCTGTCCTCTGAGACTGCTGCTGTAACTCTGGGCACTACTGTCTGCTCTGTACCAATGATATAATGGCTACATCGGTCATCTC